>PVHY01001529.1:0-154674 GCA_004024945.1 Uropsilus gracilis | reverse complement strand
ATGGACTCTGTCTGGACATTGGTGAGACGATTAGGACTGAGAGACTGAGGATTTTGGGGCAATCTGGGAAAGGACTTTGGACAATACTGAGAAAGGGTTTGGACAATGTTGAAGTATTCTGAGTCTTACATGTTTCTTTTGTAGTTAATAGGATAATTAGAAATCACTTTGTTAGAAATAAATTAGTTTGCACTGCACTAATTGTCTTGCATTGGCTTGGTATTTTGGTTGAAAAGGCTGGGGATGGTGGTAAGGACCCACGAGTGGAAAGTTTAAACTGTGTATTAAAGTTTTTTTTTCTGCAGTTTTTGGAGCTGAAAGCAGAGAGCAGTTGGCTGGCTTTTGCATATCAATGGTAAAGGTGATCAGTGAAAATGCTAATGAAGAGTGTGTAGCCTGCTTTGTAGAGAGTAGCAGGCAGATAGCTGTATCCAGTTAAGTACTGCTTGTAGCCTGCTTTGGAGAGAGAAGCAGGCGGATAGGGGTAAACAGTTAAGTAAAGACAGAAAGTCTCTTTTTTACCGTTTCACCAGTATTTTTATAGGGACTCTTCTCTCTCAATGGAATTGATGGGAAAGCGGAATGAATCATTTGGGGGCAACCCTAAACAAGAAACAGCAGTACAGTCACCTCACATTAGGGTGACAGGACACATTTGTCTTCAGCTGAATGCAGTATTCTTCTCAGGTGTGTCCTTGCCTGCATCACCTCCCTCCACCATTAGAAGTCAGCAAAGCCTGATCTGGGTCTAGCAGACTTCAGCATATGATGATTCCTCCTAACCCCCTTTGCACAACAGAAGAGTGGAGGGTTGGTTATTTCAAAGTCTTCTCATTGTGTTGGTTTCAAGATTTCAGCTCCCCTAGTCAGGCAGCGATGCCCTGTGGATCAGGAAAGCTTACCTATCCAAGGACTTGATTTTCTGGACTGTTAGCATGTGTTCAAAGATGTTCCTTTCCCAAGCATGGCACTAAGCAGTTTCAGGAAACGCTGATACAACTGTAGCAATTTTCCCTAATTTGTGCCTGACAAAGAACTCTCTTCAAAATTGAGTTGGCTTCTTTTCTTTTGTTTGAAAAGGCTGGTAAACACAATTAGCCTCATTAACCTCAGTTTCTGTTTCATAACTGAAAATTAGCCTACAATCACTGGTTTGCTGGAAAGCAGAGTTGTAATTAGTCTTTAACTGACTGATATGAAAAATCTGCCTCTTCTTTGATTTCTTTGACATCTCAATGCATATGAAAACATGTCTGAACTCTCCCACGTTGGCACTAGGGACAGGCCTAAAAATAAATCAGGGATTTAAACTAACAATCTCAAGCTGGGACATGAAAGGCTATATTCTTGCACATGGAAACTGGAGATGAGGAAGCATTTGTCAAAGAGGCTATGATGAGGTAGATACTATGTCTGTTCCCCAAAGCTTTCTTACTTGTCCAAAGAAGTTTCCTACTGATACCTATAAGTTTATCACCCACTGACAAACTGAAATGATTATTTGCAAAAAGAGATTGAGGAGAAAGTAGTTACACCCTTGGCACAGGTGAAAAATCTCTATCTTGGTTCTGGAAATTCCTATTGTTGACTTGTGTTAACAATACCCTCTTTGTGGGCAAGGAAAGAAAGTCACAATTCATGAGGTCTCAGAACTTGTTTCTTTTTCAGGCTAGAACATGAAGTCTGGAACTTCCAGGCCTTGTGATCAGACAGCTGGGATTGTGAATGCATCCAAAAGGCTGGTCATCATCCCTCAGGTGACTTTTAGCTCAGAGACACTGTCCAGTGCAGGAAGGATGAGGATGTTCATTTCCTTTGGCTCAATGGATAATCTGCTGAGATAAAGGAAAAATAATTTAAAGTGGTTCTACCAGAACTTTGAGTCTGACAGAGTGTGGCCTTAGAGTCAGGCGTGACTGACATTCACTGGGTAAATCCCATCAATCAAGATTTAGTCACTGAGATGGCAATGCAAGCACACACACTGATATGGGTCTTTCTGGATTGTTTGATGTCAGGATGGCATGGTAGAGGTAAATATCTCGATGTTCAGACATCTGTTTTTGGGATGCAGGGTCACTAGTCTGAAACAATGATGACTGAAAATAAAGCTCACTGGGAAGTAATGTCCTGAACTGAGAGGGACGAAATCTTTGTGCACCAGGCATCTTTTCCTTTATGGGCCTCAGTTTCTCCCGGAGGGAACAAGGAGTGTAGAGGCTTTAATACCTGTTATCCAATTAGCTCTGGCTTTCTTTGAGCGAATACTAATACTAAGCAAAGCTATCATCTCCAACCTGCATAAACAAGCACCGGATTCCTACACATTGGCATAATTTTTTTCTTGGTCCCTTTCATTTGCTTGCTGGAATACTTTTTTCTCTTAGCTCCCACTAAAGGTCTTTAAATTTCCAAGTTGTCTCTCTGTGGTCTTAGTGAATGCCCCTTGACTGCGTGCTTAAAGACTCTGAATTCTCTCCCTGCCAGTGTGGACTCTGGCTTGAGGGCTGTGAAACAGCCGAGCTGTTCTGTCTCAGTGCCCAAACTACAAATGAGAAATCTTGTAATTCAAATTGAAGTTCTCTTGAGTCACTCCCCGCCCCTCTTATCATGTCCCATAGTAGTTAAATAAAATTGTCACTAAGTCAGGCAATATTTCAGGGCAGTACAGTAGCTTTTATTAGATACCTAAGGCATCACATTCAAATAAGGTAATGAGAGAGGAAATTAACATTATTTTTTCGGTGCTTATTGGAGAAAGCAGTGTGTGATACTCAAGCGAGTACCACTATCTCTGAAACATCTTCTGTTTTCTATGCCACATTGTTTATGAAAGAGGCTCTGTCTAGGCAACAACCAGATCGGAAATGGTCATGTGGTTGAGCAAGATAACAGGCTCTAATTACCCAGTGCTCCCTGATAGAAGTATCTGAGTTGAGGTTTCTGTTTGAAGAATTTCCAGGGAGTCACTGTTTGGGAACCACTGTGTCCAAAGAAGAGCGGTGAGATACTCACTTGCAGAGACCTGGCTTGGCGTGGCTTTTCCCAACTTATATCACCTCTGAACTCACAGCTCTGTTTTCTTCCACTTATTTTCTTATTTCAAATAAGCTTCAGTCATCCCACAGAGAGAAGAAAGGCTTGGGGGTGGTTATTTGACGAGACATTTAGGATGAAGGACCTCCCCCTTCCTCTGGACTTCAACTCCTGCATATTTCTTTTGGGTAATTAGACAGCAAAAGGTCACCGAGTATCTTGGTGGTTGTGGGAAGTGGAAAGTGGGACATGAAGTAAAAGCAAACAATCAATACAACAACATTAACGCTGTGGTTTTTTTTTTTTTTTTTTCTGGTTTCTCCAGAAAGGAATTAGTTATTTATTGATATTTCATATGCCACCAACTTCCCCAAAGATTTTTGATGCTGTCCCATGTGATAGCATCTCAGTAACACCTGCAAACTCCTGAATTTAATCTTGACAAAATAACAATGACATGCCACTACGAAATCTGACTTGAGTGCTTCTAAGTTTCAGCAAAAGTGTCTGTGTTCTCTCCTTCCAATTCTCTGCTCCATCATGCAGTCAGGTCATCTTTATTTCAAAAAGGTATTTGCTTCCTTGTCCTTCTCTGGCTTGTGCTAAAACAGAGGCAACTACACAAGTTGACTCTTCCCTTTACTGCACACTCTTGGCCCAGTGCAATGATGAGTACAAACTGTGATCATAACCCCAGCATCTAATGGGTCTGTGCTCCGTGAACTCTCTTCCAGAGGGTGGAGGAAGACCATCCCTTCAAATCAGTTCTTATGGGTGACATCAAACTGGAAGACCTAATCTCCTGAGCTCTTCCCAGTGAGGTTTGTTCACCTTTCAGTTGCTGTATTTGCTGTGCTTTCCTCTAAATGCCCTTCCTTTTATCCCTTCATCCTCACTTCTTGTGTCATTACTAGATCATTTATGATGAAGTCTAAGCCATATCAGCAAGTTATCCAGTCATGTTGGGTCTTTCCCACGTCTATAGGAAGTATACCAGTTATTATTAAACTTCCTTTTCATTTTCTCTCTCATCAAGCTGTGTGATGTCGTTTGATGACTTGCCAGCCTAAAAGAACCTAGACGAGGACAGGATGATTTCCTTTGTTCTCCACCACCGCTATGTGACATCAGGAAGGTCTGCTGACCTCTCAGTGGGAAGGGAACTGACTGACTGTGAAGGGCCCTGGGACAGCCTCAGCTGGATTAACCACACTTCCTCCATGTGATCTCCCCACTCCAGCTGCACATTCTGGACTCTGGCATACGATGGTGATAGCATTTTAGGAGAACCATGCAAGTTTCTCAAGGTTTACACTAGAACTGGACCACCATCACTTCTGCCACTTTCTACAACCAAAGCAAGTTACAAAATAAACTCAATTTCAGGGGACAAGGAACCAGACTCTATCCCTTGGCAGAAAAAGTTGCAGAGTCACTCAGCAGCAGGCATGGATGGGAAGACTGAACAATTCGGGAAATTTTTGCAATTGATCTGCTCCCACTTTATGACTTTCTAATTTGAAGTAGTTTTGATTATGATTTATTTTGTCATTTTATTAGCAATTAAAATAAAATTTTATTTGGGTATTTTTTATCTTCCTTTATGACTTCCTTAATGTCAGAATGCCTGTCTCATTTATTCTTTGAATCTGAATCTGCTTAATTCAGTGACTTGCGCCTCTTGAGGATTAGACAAATTTAAGAATAGAAATAAACAATGCATGGTAGAAAACATAAGCACACAGAATTTTAAATCCGGAATGACCTGCAAAGCTTATTCCATCAGCCTGTTTTGCATGTAAGCAGCACTAAATAGAAAGCCATAAAAAAACAATAACATGCCTCAAAACGCAGAGAAATCCCTTCCTCAATCAATACCCACGGCAAACTATGTACTTATCAACACATTCAAACCTCCAGCTTTTTCAGAGTCTTAGAACAGCCATTTCCCCTTCTCCATCTTGGTCTACCTTCTGTTACCAGGCAAAGTACCTAAAACATGACAGAACTTCTCTCCCTGGTCCTGGATCCAGGCACCTTTCATGATAAATGCAAACCCAAGGGCCTTTGGTGCAACAAAAAAGAAAAATAATCTAAATAACAGATTAGAGGGAGAGAGAACTAGCAGGCTAGAGGGAAGGGAGTAGATCCAGTTACCAATAATGGTGAGAGGTGGGTTTGTAGCTACGGATGAAGGGTAGGGCAGAGGCAGACTGCTGTTGAGGTCAAGGCTCCTCATCCCAGGGGTTGGGGGGCTGATGGGTTGGTTAAGGTCTACCTCTTTGTGGTATGACTCTCTTCTGCAATAACTGATCAGAAAGGGAGAGGGTCTAACTGCTTTGCTCTCATTTAGGGTTTCCCTGGTATCCGCTCAGCTCCGCCCCTCTCCAGCAGTTCCCTCGCTCAGACCCTTGACCCTGTACTGGCATTGTGGCCTGGGTGGTGTCCAACAAAGCAGGAGGGCTTTGTGGACTCCTCATCTGCACCCAGCAGTTCCAACACCTCTTCTTCTCACTAAGATTCAAGTACACACTTGCTCGTTCACAGGGTCGTTCACAGGGCCAGATAGAGAACAGAGCCTGAGTGCAAAACTGGTGCTTGGCACATAGTAGGTGTTCAAAAACTGCCTGTTGAACTCATAGGTGCAGTAGATTCTTTCCACAGTATTGTGCCATCTAAAAGAAGGTTTTCCTCAAGGACTACTTTATGATCCTGGAGGGAATTCAGGCTGTGATATCCTTCATTATTACCTTGCTGAAACAGGTTCCAGAGGGGTTGGTTGCCTCAGAACTGAGCCACTGAGTTCACAGCCCCATTTGCCAGCCAGCATTTAGGCCGGAGCTGTATTTAGGCAGAAATCCAATCTGGAGGGGGGTGGATTCTGTGCTGAGGAGAAAAAAAGATTGGGTTCTATATTGATTCATTCATCTTGAGAGCTCTCCACTCTGCAGAATGGAATTCAATTAATATTTCAGGTTTTTAATGAAACTTGTTCTCACCATGGCTTTTTCTGTCACCATTTGAGTTTGAGGTTTGTATTGAAGGTCTTTTATCATCGGAATATGCCCTCATCCTTCTTCCGGTTTGTTTTAATTCCTCAGCCAAATCACAGGGAAAGAAAAGCCTGCTTGTTTTTCATTTGGAGAACAGTTTTAAAGAAAAGAAAGCCATATTTAATCTGTAATTCGGTGCTTTTTATTGTTAGCTGCAAGTTAGTATGTGTTTAACCTCAGTTACAACCCAATATTCTCTCAGAATGTTCCTGAATCTTTTTCTTTGAATCACTTCTTGCGATGGTTAGTATTTTATGTGTCAATTTGACTGGGTCACAGGAAGTCCAGATATTTGGCTGAGGGTTATTCTGCACATATCTGTGAGGGTTGCTTCCAGAGATGATTAGCCTTTGAATCTGTGGATGAAGTAAATCAGATTGGTCCCTAAATGCCAGTGTGCATTTTCCAATCCCTTGAAGGCATAAATAGAACCCCCCAAACAAAAGGATCCATTTTCTCTCTTTCTCTCTCTACAGTCCCTTCCTACCCTCCCCCAATAATCCCTCCACCCCCACTTCCCGACCTACCTGGGATAAAGCATTAGTTTTCTGCCCTCAGAATAAGACATGTATACTTGAGATTCCTGATTCCTGGTTCTTAAGGTTTGGACTGGAATTTACATTCTGATTTCCCTATATCTCCAGCCTACAGACACCAGATTGTGAGATTTCCCATCTTAATAATATCAGCCAATTTTTCTCTCTCTCTCTCTCCAAATATATGTGTGTGTATATATATATTATATACACATAGAGAGATAGAGAATGTGTGTGTGTGTGAGTGTGTGTATCCAGTTGGTTCAGTTTCTCTGAAGAATCCTGGCTAATATAATCCCTTATCATGATGTGACTATGGCTTTGTAACATTAGAACAACTTGATGTCTGGTCCCCTGTGGCTATTTATCCCCGACTACCAGTATTTTTCCACCAACAAAGGTCAACAGAAGTAATTAAATGGATGGCCTTGCCTGCTTTCTTACCCAGTCTACTTACTATTTGCTATGATTTTTAAGATTCTATCTTTCCAGATTTGAATCATCCCTAAAGCTTAGTCTTTCCTATCAGAAAGAAACAGTTTCCACTTTGTATTTTTAAAAAGAAAAAAAAATCTTCCTCTCTCTAAAATCATGTGTTCCCCCCCAGCCCCCTACACCCAGGTCAGGTTCTATTTGAAATAAAGAAATTTTATATAGTAGTCTCTTAAGCCTGCTTAGACATGGTTACCAGATGTGCAATCTAGAGTGATAAATTACTGGCTAAAACCTTTGCAACAGATTGTTCTAAAACATTTTAATATAAAATCTAATAGATGACCTTAATGAACTTTTTAAATGAATTGCACTTAATGCAATTTCCTAGAGATTGCACATACTATACAGAACACTTCTTTATTTTCATTTGCCTTTATCATTTGAGAGAGACCTTTATTCTTCAGAAAGTTAAAACATTTATTGCAAAACCATTAGATGCTGCCAAGTGAGTCAGGTACAGAGGAGCCAAAGACATGCCCTCCAGCCTTGGAGGAATATTTTGAGTGACTCCCTCCCTTGCGTGAAAGCCTGGGTCAGAAACCTGATGTTTCCAACTAGGAAGGACAGGTAAGCTTGTCCCTTTTTTTTTTTTTCTCCCTCCGATTCTGGAATGACGTTTAGTTGCTGAGTAAGATCTTGAACAGACCTATTTCCCGAAATTAGGATGTGATTTTATAGGGAAATACATATTTTTCTTCCTCTGTAATTTTTGAATACTGGCCTCTGGTCCTTCCAAGTTTTATGGCTTTCTCCTTTTCCAACTAGCACCCTCTTGCAATATCACCTAAGTATGTGTCCTTGCTTTTCCTGACTATGTTTTCTTCCCTCCCCAAAGATGTATTATTCTCTCTTATCTGTCAGTCTTTCCCATGAACTCCCAGTCACAGAAATTAATACAATTTCCTGTAATCTCTCTATCTAGCACCAATAGATAATCTGTCCATCTCTATAAAGTCTTCATAATCTTTTTGCTTCTTATGTATTTTTATATACATTTTCTCATTGGGCTTCTTTTTGCTCAATTTTGTAATCTGGTAATCTACATTTGGCTTTTCAGACTTCCACTTCACCTCCTTTTCCTCTACAGGGGTTCTTTTCCCCACCCCCAACTCCCTAGCCCCATCCTATCCCCTACCTCCACCCCCAAGGCTCTGTTCAGTGCTGAAGCTCCTGCCTTTCTCACAGGGGCTGTTCATGTCCTCATTCTCTCCTGGCTCCAGCACTTTTACCTTCAGTAACCCTTTGCACCACTCCTCTCCCTCTCTTTTGAAGTGCTTTTGCATGATTTTAATACTCAAAAAATATCCACTTAGGCATTATTCTTTTAAAGGAATAATTGGCATTTATTAGTTCTAGGTGTACAACATAATGATTTGATATTTGTATAAAAAGTGAAATGATCACTGCAATAAATCTAGTTAATATTCTTCACCATATATAATTAAAATATTTTTACTGATGTGGAGTTTTAAGATCCATTCCTCTAACTACTTTAGAATATGCAATGCAGTTCTATCACAGTGTCATTCACTATAGTCACCATGCTGTATAACCTATTTTATAACTAGAAGTTTGTTTCTTTTGATCATCTTCACCCATTTTCACTTACCATCAGTCTGCTCTCTGTATCTATGAGCTATGTGTATGTGTGTGTTCTAGAACCTCCTCCATCTCCTTTATCTCTAGCTGTACTTTCTCTTCTTTTATCTGACTGTGCAAAACAGAATTTCCAGAAACTGGAAAGCCTCTTTATATAACCACCCCACCATCAGTCCCCATCACCACTTACTGCAGTGAAATAGCAGGCATTTGTATTTGTAGAATGCTGATTGACTTGGTTAGGTGATGCTGGGAGGGGGGGATGTTGACAATGCCAGCCTGTCTCTATTCCCGACATCCTGCTTTCTTTTTATCAGTCACTGGGAAATTATTGTAACATGTGAAAATATCCATATAATATACCATTTTGATGACTCCAAACTTACTGAAAAGCTACAAGGGTAGAAAAACATCCATATACTCTTGACTCAGAGCCCCAATCAAGTTTTGCTGAATCTCAACCACATCACTTATATTAGAGGGAACACATTAAGCCTGTTTTCAGTCTCTATAGTCTTTCAACCTGAAGAGTTCCTTAGTCTTTTCTAACATTCAGAATCTTGACAATTTTTAAGACTGTCGACCAAACATTTTGCTGAATATTTCCCAATTTGTGCTTTCCAATGCTTCCTCATGATTAGATACTAGTGATATATTTTGTGAAGCAAGTATCACAGATCCTGTATTCTTGTCAATGTATGCTGTCCAGTAGCACATCTATTTGTCTATCACTGGTAGTGTTAATTTTGATCACTTGTTTGTGATTGTATCTGCCATGTTTCTTCTCTGAGGTGTCTTTTTATCTTTGCAATTAATACACATCTTGCAGAATGATACTTTGAGACTATATAAAATCCTGCTCATCATTCACTTCTCACTCAAATGTTTTAGCAACTTTTGCTTTGTTTCTTTCTTTGAATTAATTTGTGTATGTGTGTGTATGTGTTGGAAATGTTGGATTTCCAATACAATTTTTCTTTCTGCATTTATTAGTTTATTACCTATCCTAAGAAAAAACTTTCTTTTCCACTCATTCCCTTAACCCAATCATTTATTTGCATCAGTGTGTACTTGTGGTTTCCTATTTTTTCTAATTTAATTTACAAATTTTTTAAATTTGCATATATATGTATTTATATTTGTATTATATTATTGCATTGTTGTGTACCCCAGGACTTTCCCACTTCACTAACACCTGTTAACCATCCTGATCTTTTGTGCTCTTCACCTCCCCCGCCTTCTTTCCCTTCCTCCTTTCTCACTCCATTGTTCAGGCCCATTGTTTTTTTATTTTTTTTTATTCATTTGTTTGTTTTCCCCTATATCCATCATATAAGTGAGACCAACCTGTATTTCTCTTTTTCTTGCTATTTTTTCAACATGTTGTAATACATCCTCACTATTTATTTTGATGTTCAAATTATTTATGCTGGACCAGTGGAAATAGCTACATATGTGAACTTTTGGCATTGACTCCATCATCCTTTTCCTGTTTTCCATCATTTCACTACTTCTACTACAGAAATGTGTTCCAGGGTCATTTAATTGTTTGCTTGTTTATTTTTTGCCAGATACAGCTCTGAGAGATTAGTCATCTATATACATGTGTGCCTATATTTATTCTCTTTTGATTCATAGTGAACATCATGAGTGTTCACTAGTACTTTGAATTCCTACCTAAAACCATAGAGTTTATTCTAGCTTTTTTTCTCTTATATATTTGTACCTCTGTTTCCTGTCTTTAAGAATTCTGATTCCCAACAGCTCCATCTCCCTGTATGTGACCAATCTCAGGACTGTTTCTGGCTGCAGCACCTCTTCTTACAAACTGAGCATTTGCTTCGACTATGTTCCTTCAGATCACCTATATATTTTGGTCTGTCTTAATGACTTTTGATTAAGAAAAGAAACCAATGAATACTTTTTGAAGAAGGGGAGAGGAAGAGCAAAAGAGCTTTGCTTTCATCCAAACTGTATTTATTTTCATCTTTTAATCTATAGAATTGAACCTTTGACATCTGTGAAGTTATTCTAGATAATTTAAAAACCGTCTGTGATTAATAAAACATTTTTTTTTGATTGGTGGTATGTGCAGTTTCTATAAATGGCCACCATTCAGTTGCCTTTGACAATGGATAGGGATGGGAGATACCCAGCTTAGCACTATGAAGAGAATGATTTTTGTTTTTACCAAAGTGTGTGATGCAAACCACTCCCCAAATCTCAGGTGTTTAACACAGTCAGCTTAGGTTTTGTTCGTGTTGCATGTCCCAAACAGGTTATTAGCTAGAAACCTCAATGACCTACAAGTTTAGAGACATCATTTCTAGGTTTTTTTTCCTGTAATTTCCCATAATTGTAGGAGGAGATAGTGAAGCATTGCACACTGGTTTTCAAAGTTTCCTCTCGGAATTGAATCATGTCATTGTTTTCATCGGCTAATGCAAATCACATGACCGTAGTTCCCAGAAGTGAAGAAGCACAATCCTGCTTGAACAGAGGAAAGTATAAAATGCCAGAGGGTAGCATGGATGACCCCAGAGTGCCACTTGACACAGGATATAAAGGCTCATGATCAGACTTTGGCTCTACTTTTTACAACCAATTTGATCTTGTATTTTCTGTTTCATTATCTACAAGGTGAAAAAAAAAAAACCCTAGCATATGGGTTATTATAAAAGTATTTTACAAAATATAAATGCTATAAAAAAGCATCATAACTACCCTTTCTGATAGTCATCGCCTCAAATAACAGATAACCCCTTTGGGAGCTGTATAACCTAGTAGATTCCATTTTCAGGTGGGATGAGGATTATCTGTTTTCTGAGTATGAAAGTCATAAATGCCAAGAACTGAAAATTTGCCCAACACAAAAAAATATATCATAAAATGTACAAAACTTGATTGTCCTAAAACAAAATAATTTTTATCTTTTGGTATGTATGCTTCTATGTTTACATAGTTTAAGTAGTTGAAGTTATATACCAGAACTTTTACATAATTATAATTTACTAATATTTATAAAATAATTATTTCCCATACTTTGCTTAACCTCAAATTCTCAATATTTTCTCACATAATTACATATTCTTTTTAATGTAATTTTTCAGCTCCACATAATCTCTCATAGTTATTAAATGTTTGCTTGTTGCTGGGCATCTAAGTTGTTTTCACACATATAATATTCATGTTAATTTAACTCTCTTAGAGAGAAGATTCCTTACTTCCACATTGTGCCTGTCCTGGGCCTTGGGTTCATGCCTTATCCTCCTTCTCTGTTCTTCTACCTTTTATAGGACCCATGATCAGTTGACTTTTGGTTAGGACCACCTCATGTAGGTGTTAACAGGAAATTGCAAGGGGAGGTGAGAAAAGAAGTGCCACTATCCCCCCCCCCCCCCCCCCCCCCCCCCCCCCCCCCCCCCCACACACACACCTTCTCTGGCAATGCATGGGCTTCCTCCTAAACCACATCTCTCCTGGGAGGGGATCCCCTACATGACCCAACCTCTTGGTTCTAATAACACTCTCTCCTCTCTTTCCTTGGTGTCCTGGAGACCTCCTGTTGTTGCTATCTCCTGACTAAGACTGATAGTGCTCTGCTTTTCCATCTCTTGGGTCATCAATTCTCTGCATTAAATTCTCTCTATTGTAAATACTTGAAGAGGGTTGTATTCCTGAGTCAGCTCTTGTTTATTCACATTTTGGACCAGTACAGTTTCTATTACATTACCTTTGTCCCCAACCCTGGCCTGACTTTATCAGGATACTTAATTCAAGAAATAGAAACTCACTGAAACAAACAAACAAAGAGGCAGCGACTAAAAAGATCAGTACACGATGCCAAAGGAATGAAGTACAGCTGGGACTCAGGAGAGAAGAAAATTCAAAGCGATCGCCCCTTGTCTTTCACTCTGCAAAATAAACAAGAGAGAAAGTAGTACTCACAACCTCAGTTCTGCAAAACTTCTCAAATCCAGCAGACAATCTGAATTAAATGAATGTGTTTCTCCAATTCTTATTAAACCTGGCTTATTTTTGTTTTTCCATTTGTTTTGTTTTTCAAGTGGAAAGAGGCAAAATTAGAAGAACAGATATGAGCAAGGGATTATAACAGAGAAAAGGAGAGGAACAAAACATAATGGGAATCCCTAGCCCATGGGTCAGGAGTGAGGAAGCTTCAAGTCTGGCTTGTTTTTAAAGCTCATGCACTCATCCATCAAAAGGAGTGAGGATAGATGTCTCAGGTGCTCCCCAATGCTCAGTTGTGGGGGTTGAGCAGCATCCCTGAGAAAGGTCAGGGGAAAGGGCAGGCCCCTTAATCTGTGTGTCTGCGCCAAACCTATTCTTTAGTGATGGTACAATCCTGAGTCCCTGGTTCTGGAAATGTGACCTATCAGTGCTATGGACTGATAGATCATTCAGTAGAGGACACAAAAATCTTCAGGATACATGATAAAACAATTCAAGATCTTTTCAGTTCATGACCAAATAGCCATAAAGGTTAGAAAGGCCACCCATGTCTGGAACGAAGGGTTGTGTCCTCTGTGAATGTGGGAAGCAAGAGAGATGGATCGAGGTATGGATGCCATATTTTGGCATTTGTCATGTTTTTTTATTGGTGGTCATTAGAAGTATGCCCATTCTATTGTTTTTTAAACTAAATTAAATATATATGGGTGCATAGATGGCATATTCAATGAAATAAATAAAATTAGTACATGTGAACTAGAAATACTTCTAAATCTCAGTTCATATTTGGTCAAAGCTTACTTTTGAAACAAATAATTTATAAATGTGTCTCTCTTGCTCTAATGCTGTTATTGCTACTATAGAAAATCAGACACAGCTGCAAATCTCCAGGTTTTTTCCTACTCTAATATGAAAATTCTTTGTAGATTGATTGCTAGGAAATACCTCCTTTTGCTCACAGCTATGGTAGGAGATGACTATAAATTTTCTTACCTTTTTGATGAAAAGAAAGTAATCCATGAGACTCCTTTTTGGGACTCAAGGTCTTGATTCCACGGTCATTTCCTGTGTCACAACATCAAGCTTAGCACCTGGCACAGCAGCTGCGGATGAAATATGTTCATTTACCATCTCACTGGGTTTTGGCTGTTTCATGTTTAATTCCAACTCTGAATACACTCGCCAGGAAATGATGTGTCTATGAGTCCTGGGTCTCTACGAATCACTCCCAACTCAGGTCTCTTCTGCTCCCTTTGTCTGTAGTCTAAATGTGCGTTCTGGGTCCTGCGAAGTCCTCTAGACTCCCCTGCATTTCTCTGCAGCATTTTCAGAAGAAAGTTGTCTCTTGATCTCCCTAGTGACTATAATATTTGCAGAGCCTCTGCTCTTATATTAATTTGCTCTTCTATTAATTATAGTCAGTTCCTTTTTTAAGTGTTTATTTATTTATTTTTAACTCTTACATCACTCGCATTACCCCGTCTGTTTGTATATGCCACATGTGGGAGTCAGATCAGGTTCTGTTGTCAGTCATGGTCATCGACTCTTTAATTTCTGTAGTCAAGAGTCCCTCAAATGTGTCATCTTTCCAGTGTACCTGCTCACAGTACTGCCTGGAGGGTTTATCTCTTGTCGTGTGTTTCCATGGAGTGTCTGCAATAGTGGGTAGCAGAGAAGCATAACTACAAAGAGCTGATTGTTAAATAGCAAAAAGTTTCATGTGCTAGTTGGTAAGTCATCACTAGCTTGAAACCAGTCACAGGCCATGACAAGAGTATTTACATCATGAACACTCCACACATCAGGGCTATCCCTCCCACCCCCAGAGAGCCAGTTTTTCAGAAGACTACTGCATGAAGTTCAAGTGAAAATTAAGAAAACAGAAAAACACATTTTTGTGAATATGGTCATCAGTTAGTTTTTATTATTGGGACACTGAAAAAATGTTCTTTCAAAAGTCTCATTTAAAAAGTTACCCAAACAGGTAATGATATTCTAAAGCAAACAAAAATTGTTAAACACTAAAGAAGAGCTGATAGAGTGAACTTTATCAAGATTTTTAGGTTTGAATTAAAAATACCATTAAAATGAGAGGTAAAATACAAACTAGAGGATACATTTATAATATATCCTCATTATATACTAACCATGTATGTGGTTGCATAATATAATAATAGTATCTAGAAGCTATAATAATTTTTACATTTAAGCAAATCGTAAAAATATAAACAATTCAATAATGAAATGGGAAAAATATTTGAATAGATGCTGTTCCAAAGGCAATATGCTAATGAACGATACTCACTTTAAAAAAGACTCAACATTATTATCATCAAGGAAAGGAAAATTGAAATCTTGATGAAATGTCATTCCACAGTAATGGTGGAAATCAAAGAATGTGTTCAGGATGTGGAACAAGCAGGGCTCTCATATTCTGTTGGTGGAAATGAAAAATGTAACCACTTAGGAAAACTGCTTGGCAGCTCCTTATAATGTTAAACATACACCCACTCTTTGATCTTGTGATTCTACTTTTACCCAAGAGAAATGAAAACATACCCACAGAAAGACTTACATGAGTATCTTTACAACAGCTTTATTTACAATAGTGCCAAACTGGAAACCACCCAAATGTCCATCATCAGGTGAAGGGATAGACAAATTGCAGTGCATTTATATAGCAGAGTACAACTCAGCAATAAAAAGGAACAAATCATTTACATGTGCAACAAGATAGAGGTATCTTAACCTGAGGAGCAAAGGAATCAGACACCAAAAGCTATGTAAGACATGCTTCTAGTTATATAAAGTTTGAGAAGAGACAAAACTAATTTGTGAAATCAGAGCAGAGGTACCTTGCAGGGGAAGGAGGAATTGCAAAGAGACACAGGCAACTTTCTGGGATGAGGGAGATAGCCTATGTTTTAATTGGGAAGTAACTACACGGGTGTATCCATTTATCTGAACTCATTATCTGTAGCTAATTTCAGCTCAAAAATAATTAAAAAGTAGGAAAAAAAAAACCTATTCCCAAAATAGCAAATTAAAGAAAGAAAGAAATAAATAAAATGAAATGATTTCATCAAGTCTCAGGACAATGGAATAACACTTTATCTTGTTTAATGATAAGAAATATGAATCATCAGATGATAGCAAGTAGATCCCAGCCCATAAGACAAACAAAAGGAGAGAGAGAGAGAGAGAGAGAGAGAGAGGGAACAGAGAACAATTGAACCTGATGCCACTATATGTTTGGCACAATATTATATTAAAGCTGTCCACCAATGTTTTTATTTGCACTTAATGGTACCTTAGGAGTAGCAGTTTCTTTCATGGCCTTAAAAAAATAAAGTGGCTTGGCCTGTTTACTCATATTGGTGGAAACAAATGCAATAAATCATCGCAACCTCCCACACTCCTTGGCTGGCATTGAACTGGTGACTGACAGTGTAGCCGCCAGGCTCTGCAGGCCCTGAAACTCCAGGCCGGCTAATTGCTGCACAGTCGAGAGATTTAGGAGATTAGAGAGGTTCTGGAGTTGAGGAAGTCTGCCTAAAAATTACCAGGACTGAGAGGCAGCTCTGTTAGCACTTCTGAAACCAGACGTGGTTAGTGCACCCTGCCTGACATGGGTCACTCCTGTGCTTGTACCTGGCAGGGGTTTCTGTATCTCTCATTGCAAGGAGTAGTGCTCCAGGGTGGTACATCTGGTAGACATGGCATCCTCCGGACCCATATTGCTGGATTAGTTGTGGTTTTACCATCAAAGTTAGAGAGCTACACCCATCCTAACTGGTGGCCATACCTTAGTACCTTTCTGGGCATTTCTGCTCACTCCAGTGGCCCCAGGCTTCCCCATGTCAGCCACCAGCACTGTCTCTGAACCTGCCTCACTCACTCAGATTCCTTTGGCTCCAGAGGCCTGGGACCTGGAACATGAACACTGTTCACATCACGCAGCATTGTCACTAGGCTGTTGAAGGAATGGAATAGTAGAGAAAGATCACAGCAAAAAAAGGACACCAGTAGATACTTGCAGAGTTACCAAGGTCCTGATTGTCAACTCCCCCTCATCAGGAGGACTCTTTCCTCAGGCCTGGAGTCTTCATCTATCCACTGGGTCCGACGCTCACAGTCACCTTCTCTCTTTTCTCTCTGACACTAACTGCCCAGAAGAAATGAAAGCCTCATTTCACCAGCAGGAGCTCTCATCCTCACTGCCGCCTCACCACACAGTCATTTAGGTTCCTTAGTTCCTTAGTCTTCACAAGCCCTGGTCATGCCTCCCTAAGGGAAAGCTGTTAAGTAAGTGGCAGCACCTGCCTGCCCTTGCTCCTTCTGACAGCCACGTGGATGTCCTTGCCCATTAACTTAAAAAAGCCATGGTCATTTTCATAAAACAGCAATTTCTTTCTTCCTTTTAATTCAGCTATTATAAACTTTGAATTAATTTTCCCAAGACCAGTGCCGTTTGTATTATATGTTTGCAGAAGCTCAGGATTCTACAGAATAGTGCATAAGTTGGGAGAGATAGACAGCGGACACACCCAATCCATACACTGCCTGCAGGCCATCTGTGAGGGCCCTTCCTCTGAGTCAGGGAAGCCCATGCTTACAAACCACATGAAAAGACAAGAGCCATTGGCTCCTGACATGCCTCCTGCCCCTACCATCCAGCATGGTTCACAACGCACCCACACATTTGTATTAGATACTTTGTCTTCGGTAAATCATGTCCACACTGACTTTCATGTCTGACCTTACGTAAGGGGTCCACTGGGAGACTCAAAGTTCTCCTTCTGCTTAGCTTAGCTTAGCCTCATCTATTGTTTCTTGACCACTGCTCTCTAGGTGCTGGTCTCCTAAGGCAGTTTAGAAGACGGTTTTCCAAAGACGTCATGTAAAATAAGAAGACACCAAGTCCACTGGCTCTGAGCTCCAGCTTCAACTGCCCTCAGATTCCTAGTGAGGAAAACTCCTCCCTGCTGAGACTTCTGACCCTCACCCATGGATCTCTTCGGGGAACAGGGTCACTTTTGGCTGACAAGATAGACAGGGCTTTTGTCTGAGACCAAATAGGAACAAAATTGGATTAGCATTTTCGAACAGGGTTGACCCAAAATAGAGCTTTGTGACAGAAGAAAACACTACTACTGACTGGAGCAGTCTCAGAACGCTTTTAGACACTCTCCCATGTCTTTGTCCCATGTTCCTACTGCCCCATCACAGTTTTTACATAAAAGTCAAGGAAAGCATGGGCCTATGACATTCTGAGCTTACTAGCTTACTGTCTTTCTCCTACACTGCAAGGAATTATGAAAATATTCGTTAGCATTTTCTACATTAGGGCACCAAAGGAGACGGCAATAGCACTTCCTAAAAAAAAAAAAAAAAAAAAAAAAGAGTGGCACTAGTCTTGCAGAATATCCAGCTCAGCTTGGGACAACTTTAAAAGCCCACCACCAGATCCCCACCAAGATAAGCAGCCCTCATGCAGAGGTGCTTCAGCACCAGACAGAGGAGATGACTGGCGCTGATGATAGGATAGAGGAGGGATGCTTTTATAAAAATCACATAATTTGGCTCCCTGAGAAAAGGAAAGGCAAAATGCAGACTGTGTTTCTTCTTTCCCTTACTTGCTTCCCTGGGTAGAAGCATTAATAGGCTTAGTGCTTATTAAGGTGAAATCAAAATGAGAGAGAGACAGAGAAATTGCATGAACAATATTCCTGAAGACCTAAGGTTTGAGAGTTTCCAGCTGGCTCATTTGTTTCAAGAACAGGGATTTAGGGTTGGCTGAGACGCTTTCTGCCTTCATTCATTTGCACAAAGAAAGGCAGGAAATACACAGCTAATGCACAAGGTGTAATCCAAAATGATGGCAACGACTCCATCTTTTCACTTCAACATTTACTGAATGATGATTATGTACCCAGTTCTAGGCTTGATTTGAAAAAATATAACAAGACTTGATGATGATAATTTAACCTCTCCAAAGAGGAGCCCAATAAGCCAAGTTTCCTTTTTGTGAAAGAGGCTCCTGATCTGTGTCTGCTGAGCTCACTTTGATGGTTCTAGTGGATCAGAGCTACAAACAGTTCAGATGCCCTGTCACAGGTCATCACTGAGGTTGCATGGGCTTACTGCTGAGATAGTAGGGTCCATATAAGCCACTTCCACTTTGGAGCCGAGTGACTTTGCCTTTTTTCTCCGACATCCTAAATTCTGAATTGTTTAAAATAACAGTGATATCTGTTATGCCAAACCCCAACCAAATCCCTTCCGCATATTCAACCTCAGTGTCTCTGTAGATACTGTTGTAGAATAATCTGGTTCAAGTCATTGAGACTCTTGATTGAGACTCAGGAACTTGAAAACTAGTATACAGGCTTATTTCAAGTCCCTATGGTTTAGTCCTCCATCAAGAGTGTATCTTACTGTTCATAGATATCATATCTGTAAGGGATGCCTTATTAAAAACAATTCCCTGGAAATACCAGTATAATAGTCTCTTTTCCAGCTATTTGGAATTGTTTTCTGTTTAATAAATAAAAGGCTTCAAGAATATTGTGCATCTCAGTTCAAGTTCAGAAGAGACGGATGTCAGAAAAATTTGCTGGGATTCTTTCCTTTGCAAAAGAATCTTGGTCTGTGATGCTAAAAAACTATTAGAGCTGCCATCTAATGTACATTGTCTTTTTCAAAGCCTAGTTCTGAGTGCGTGGTTGTGTGGATGTGGATGTGTGTGTGTGTGGATATGTATGTGCCAGGACTGGAATATTGGAATGGAAATGAAACTAGACACTTTTACAGAAATTAAGCAATTACTATCTGCAGATGTAATGTTAATTCATAAGTGACCTCTTACCAGCATCAAAGCACATCACTTGGAAATTAAAAACTAACCACCTCACTGAGCAAGCAGATGTATTTGTTTAGGTGGAACATCCAAGAATTACCTGACCCTTCCAGCTACCCAGACTGCATAGGACCCCATGTGCCCATCAACCCAAGGCAAGACGCAGGAACCTCCACTGCCTACGGCCCATGGGTTCTGACAGCGAAGTGAATCACTTCTGGAGAAGACGATGACTTGTTTACTTTCCACTGAATTGAAAATTGAAGATATTTCATAATAGGATCTGGGAAAATTTGCCAGATGTTTCATTTCACTGTATTCTTCTGGCAGGTTTACAAGATATAGTGCTGAAGAAGCCTAATAAATCAAGGTGGGCATGAAAAGCTTAGGGACAAAATTCATAAAAACTTGCACTGCAGGAGGACACCTTTTCTCTGGCTGGTAGATATAAAATTTCCTTATTTTTTTCTTGATACTTCACAGACAAGCTAATATAAACTATAGAGCTCTTAATCACTCTTCTCTTTCCTTCCATCTCTATTTCCTGTTCCAGTTTTGCCAACCCAAGAATCTCTCAACACAGAAAGGAAATAAGAACATTTTTTCTAAATTACTTAGAAAGAATGAGCACATAAATACCTAACCCTGCCTTGAGTGTAGCCTCAACTGGAGGACATTTCTTGCTTGGTCCAAGGAAAACTACACAGGAGCAAAGATTGAGGTACTTAAAAACAACAATTAATTTTGCCAGAGGTGAGCACTAAACTGAGAAGCTTTGGGCTGTTTTCCATTTTCTCTCCTTCAGGTCACTGAGGCTCCAATAATGAGGTGTCAATAGCTCACAGGGAATGTTGGTACAGACTTTATACTGGTCATAGGTGACTTTGGATTGATGTTTGTGTCATAGCAGTACAGGCAATGTCTTAGTTAGCTCTTACTACATAAAGACTCACACTAAAACCTAGTGGGTTAAGTGGTTCCAGAATTTGGGAGTGGCTACGCTGGGCTGGGCTGGGCTCCCCTGTCAGGTTGCTGTCAGGATGTTGACGGGGCTACAGTATATGAGGCTGGGAAACAGGTTTCCAAAGTGACACGTTGACATGACTGATGACAGACAGCCTCCATCTGTATTGTGTGACCCACTTCATGGGCTGGAAGGGTCTGTGTGACATGGCAGTTGGGTTCCCAAGAATGAGTGTTCCAGGGAGAAAGAGAGCATGAACAAAAAAGAATAGCTAAAAGGAGCACCTAAATTTCACACTGTGTGCATTCATCTACTTGCTAGATATAAGTGGGTAAGGTCTGCACACACCATGGGGGAGGGTAGGTGGGGACTCTGTCTCCTCTAAAATGGAGGGGTATCAAATAATTGGTGGAAATATTTTAAAACTACACCAAAGGTTGTCTAGACTTTCTCATTTTTTCAGTTGATAGGAAGATATAAATGAACATCATGTTTCAAGAAGAAAGAAGAGCAAAATTCTGTTCATGTCACTTAATATCCTTCTCTCACTCCATTCAAGGCACCATCGTCATCCCTTATGTCCATGCTGACACTGCTTTGTAACTTTAAAGAACTTCTTCTGAATCCCAATTTTGATCTCACAATTGTTGAGTTCTCACAATATTCTCCTACTTCTTAGGACAAAGAATCCATCACGGGCAGAGGTCCAGACACCCCTGAAGCCTGAAGTCATATAGTAGTCAAAATTCTAAAGATGAAGAGGATGAAGGGGAAATGATACATCAAGAGAGGAATAGTTTTCCACAGATATGATCCTCATTTACCTCATACCTCCTGGAGTTCTGGGCGTTGCTATGGCCTCCCTGGGGAGTCCCTGGGTTTCTTCTAGTAACAGGAGCAGAGAATTCACCTACGTGGGGCTGGCATATCAGATTCCTCACTTTCACTCCTCTGCAGCTTCTCTGAGCTTCGTAACCCAATGCTTCCAGTCTCTGCTGAGCGATAACCAGACCAGTAAATCACTCTCTGCTCGTTATTATCCAGAATCTGCCAATGGACATCTTTCTATCCCATGAGGAAGTCTGTTCTGATCAGCTGTTCACTGACTGCCTTTCATGCTTACAACGGGCAAGAAAAGTAGCTTTAGGGACTACCAGCTCGCCTCGCAGTCAGTTCTAATGGCCTTATCACTCGGCTACCTGCTCCTCCTTCCCAAAGGGAACACCAGTTAGTGTGTGAGTCAGAGAGTTTGCCTGAACCATCCTATTACTGTTTTATATAAAGCACTTACTGAATTCCTAGAGGGAAGAAGAGTCTCCAAGGGGGACTGGTCTCATTAAATGCTGCCTGCTTTCCAAGCAGCCAGAGAAGGATCTGAAGAGGGGTGAGCAGAAAGGCAAGACCTTTGGGGGGCTTGGCAATGCTAATGCACTAACCTCTGGGCACATGGGCGGCATAGATGGGGAATGACCTCAGAGGAGAAAATGAGAAATATGCTTTTTTCCTTTGCCCCACGTAATGAGCTTGAATAAAAGACAAAGCCATTTTTATAGAATGATAAAAATATGCCCAATATTAAAGTTCCTAAATTCTTGCATCTAAAAACTCTTTTTGATTTGTTCTTTTCTTTTTAAAAAAATTTCCCCTTCTATTTCTGCTCACTAGAACTCATAGTTTAGCCTTTGAGAGAGAAAGAAAATGGCTTCTGAAGGTGTGGTCTTTTAAAAACCTTAAGAAGAAAGAAATTTCTTTAAAGGATTTCTGGTCTTTCAACATCAATTTGTAGGAACATATATAAGAACCCTCCAGAAAATAGCTTTTTACTATGTAAACACCACAGGAAACAAGCCAAACTCCCAGGTTGGCAGGAGGTTGTCTGCAAAGAACTCGGGGATTGCATTTGCAAGAGTTTCCAGAGCTGAGTGATGCATCTGGATGCAATGTACTCTGGGTGTCAAACCATTAGGGAGCTTACTCTCCTGCCAGGGTTAAGTCCACAGAAAGAGAAGAAAACCCTTTCTACAGTGGAGGCTGGATGGGTATGATATCTGAATACCAATTTCCCCAGAATATGGCTGACAAGAGGCTACATCTCCCCCTTCTAAGCTGCTCAGCCCAAAGCAGTTTCCCAATTCTCTTCCCTTTTCTATGGGGGATTTAAGTAAACATTTACATATTTACACTGGGCAGCATGAGGAAGAATGTGTGCATGTTGTGTGTTGTGCCAGTGTGGTAGCACTACTTTCCAATACTGACAACAGTTTGTTTTCTCCTCTGACCTTGGGGAGGGCACACTTCATGAAGGAACTAAAGGGTGTCCTGACCTTCTTTTCCCAGGTTGTAATCCCCCCTCCCTTTGGTGACCTCCACAGAACCAGTGCCTAAGACTGATAGCAAATGTTCTGATACTTTTACCTGCTTTGGGACATTTGGTAAGTCAATTTTCACCCATCCCCTTTGAAAGGAGCTGTAACTATCTGAGTCATTTTCAAACTAAGGCAAGGATGGATATAATCGTACCATTTTCTACTGAGGTTTTAAGAGTCACTGTATAATTTGCCATGGCTTATTTTTATCTACCTAGGTAACTGGCAACTGTCCTATGATGGCAATTTCCAAAGTGAGGATGACTTGGAGCAGGGCCCTTCCATCAACTCTTGATGGCATGTAGGGAGAGTGAGAAATAAGCTTTTACTGTCATCAGCCACTAGGATAATTGTCTTGTTTCTTCTTTTAGCATAATCTCTCCTGTTCTGCCCAATTCTCCTAATACCCTCTGGAAGGAGAGGGCCTTCTAGCTGCTGAGGGGAAGCCTCTGCTCATAGTTCATAGACAAGGATCTCTGGATGGTTCAGAAAAAGACCTCATCACTTCCAGTCCAGAGAAATATATATCATCTAGGCAATGGGAAAGAGCCAAGTTTCCATAGCATGCATTTATATAAGATTTAGAAGGACAGAAGATTAATCATTTTTTTCAAATTGCTTTGTTCCAGCTTGTGATGAAACTAATCTGTTTTTCTTCCTGTGCACAGTCTACAACCTTGGTGACATATGTACATATGCTACTCCCACTCCATCTGAATGCACTTTATCCCTTGAACAGGATTGAGGTGAAGATCATGAGCTAATCATGCTTCAACAGTGATGAAACCTGGCAGCATTCTTGTCTAGAACATAATTATTTCCTTAATGAACTCTTACATCTGTCCTCTGCAGGAGAGACTTTGTAAAAGATTTACTTTAGGACCCATAGGAGTAAACAAGAGTTCTAAGCAGTGATCTGTCACAATTTTATTCCCATTAAATGGGCTCTAGGAAGTACTGTCCGTGAAGAGTCTCTACAGTAAGGTTTGGTATTTGGGAGCTGTGACTATAACTATTAAAAATATATTTTAATTGTTAAAATTATTTTAAAGATAAGCCCTTGATCATTTAAGGAATTATCAGCCTAGGTTCCCAATAACAACCTATGGCAAGATTTAAATACTAAAGCTTCACTGAGGGATACAACTCAAGGGCATGGAGAATAAGGCAAGGGAGGCAGAAAAAGGAAGTTAAAGGAGAAGGTTTTTAAACAGGTCCAATCGCTGTAGGAAAATAGAGCTGGTGGACTTGAGGGCTCTGCTTTTGTCAGGAGGAAAGTTCCACCTCAGAATAACCAGCACATGGTGGGGATGGATGAGAGAAGTGTTTTGCTGTTAGCTTTTATCTGCCTCCTGACTCTGACAGGTCAAGTGTTGCCTCAGCAGTTGTTCCTTCTTCTTCTTCTCCACCATCTCTCACTACCAACTTGCTTCAGCCCTTCTGAGAAGAAACCAGTCCCTTTGTCCATACCCACAATGAGAAGGACCTGAGTCTTTATGGCTCCAGTGATCTGAGTCACTGCTAATGGTGACAAAGAGATGGTGAGGAGCAGGGGTCAACAGCTAGGGCTCTCCACTGCACAACACCCAAGACCTCGGAACATGCAGAGCAGAGTTGCCAGTGGAGATGTGTAAACTGAGTCCTCACAGCTACTCAGTGTTTAGTTATAAGAAATATGCTCTGTCTATATAGAGACAATGATTAGAGTCCTTGACATTTTATATGTGGACTGTTGCATGCATGTAGATATAGATGGTTGTCAGTCTATTTTGGAGGCAGCCCTGAGAAGCCATGGAGCTTCTCAAAAGAAAGCAGCGTGGATAATAAGGTTTAAAGTGAAGACATTACAGTTCAAAAGAAAGTAGGCAAGAGCACAAGGGACTGTGCTGATGAACCACAGGTGGTAGAACTGAAGTATGATGACCAGGGGAAAGCATGATAACCTAAATTATGCTGAGGCATGGTGACTTAAGAAATATAGCTGAGGGGTCTAGATAAACAACCCATGACTTACTCAATTTACTGGTATGCAACCCAGTTTCTCCTTGAATCTTCCTCAGTCTGTCTTCATTATGTCAGGCCTTGTACTAGCACCAATGACAGCCTACCTGGAACACCAGTACTTGTAACGTGTATATAAATCCTTAGCTCCCTGTTAGGGCACTCAGCCTTTGGCACGAATCCATTGAGTTAGTGCTGGTAACAATTAACCAGCTTCTTGCCGGTCCTGCTGTCCTCATTCCCTGATTGCCGGCTTGTAGGAGAACTACAGGGGAGAAATCAAATTCTATACAAAAATTAGCAAATGTGTAAGAAAATAAGTAAATGAATGTTTTTAAAAAGAATATAAGCTGTAAGAAAAAAAAGATAAAACCTCTCAAACTGTGTCAAATACCAGGTTGTTGGAAATCACTAGGCCCACTTCACCTACTGGAAAAATCCCTAAAGGTGAGATGAGAATCAGTGTTGGAAGAGAGGTCAGTAAGTCACTGGTTGCAAACCTGAAAAGACAGGAATGCTAGAGATGACAATTGTGATACTGCAACCAAGTAAGCAGGGCCTCTCAGCAGTATCCAACACACATTCAAACAACTAGACAGAACCAAAACATTAGATCTTTGGTCACTGAAGTTGTTTGAATAGTAGGTTACCACTGCTTGGTACCAGACATTGAATCAGGCTTGGGGGCTGTGACTCAGACTCCAAGGGATTCTAAGTTTTTGCCTCAGCAAGGAAAGATTTCAAAATCAACACCAGAGTTAGGCAGAAAAATCAAGAAGTTTATTGTCAGTTAAGAAGAACAGGAAAGCTCTGAGTAGAGAGAGGGTCCCGGGGGTAGCTGCTGAGGGAGCAAAAAACTTGAGTATGGAGTATGGAGGGCATGGGGTGGAGATTGCAGGTGTCTGGTGCTGTGTCTAGTTGATTGATTGAGGCCTCTGGGGGTCTCCGAGATTATTTGGATTATTTTCCTAGAATGAGCTTTTGTCTGTTGCTTTGGCATTACGTGAGTTTTCTGAACAATCAGCTTTTGCTAGGCAAGGGCACCCTGACTCTACCTGACTGCCTATACTCAGCCTAACTTCTTCATTCAAAATCACCCAAAGTGTGGCTTTCATATACAGCCACGAGCACACCTTATTAAAGCACTTGCTAAGATGCCAGATGACCTGGAAGTAAAAGTCTCTATGGCAATACACTGGGATTGCGAAGTGTATTGCTTTGGAACACTTAAGTACTATTATGGCTCCAAGATGTTTTATTGCGGGTGCCAGCTTAACCTAACCTTTCCTAAACTTACGCCATCAAAGACCACTCCTTTATGGAGAACAATTATCCACCTTCCAAATGCCTGGCAATCCTTAGAACCACTTAGGCAAACTCTAGGCTATTAAGAACGGCAGTGCAATGCAGTTTAGGTAGAATTCAGGTGGCTGAGAGCTTGAGAACTGCCCTCCAGCACTGCTCCTGACACTAGGGCTCTAGGGTATTCAGATCAAGCAACAAGACCACACCTGCCTGGCTGCTTTTTGCCTTCCAGATAGAGATGAGAATGTGATACAAGGGCACCAGGAAGATCAGATGAAGGAGTACAGGCATTTGGGAAAATTAAAAGGAAAGGAAAAACAAGTGAACTCTACTCATCAAATGAATATTGTGGTTTACGATTGATTCAATAAGCACTCTCCATTCTACAAATGAGTCCTGTGTTGATCGGAGAAGGTTTTGCCTCCCTCACTAGTTTCATTAGCTCTGTGAAGAGTCACCAGAGTGAAACTGAGAAAACCCTCCTGCTAACTTCCCACCAAAAATTTGGTGAAAGCACAAACTGCTGAACAAATGGCACTATAACATAAGTGTTCCTTCTCTGCTTTGGAGATAGGAAACAGATAATTAAATGTTGTGTCCATCACAACTGTATCTTGCATGTTCTTTGCAGGTTAACATAGAAAAGAGAGTGTCAACTAAAGCTAACATGATGAAACTGGATGGAACCCTTGAGGTCATTCTTCCCCTCTCCATCTGACAGAGGAATAAACTGAGATTCAAGAGGTCTACCAATTTATCATTGGTCCAAGTGATAGTTGAGAGGAGAGCTGGACTCAAGTCCCATTCCTTCCCAGCCAGGACTCCTTCACCACACCAGTAGCATTATTTCCTCCTCCCCATGATCTCAAAGCTTGCTGTAAAAGACCCACAGGCTCCTTAACTATAGATGAACCACACAGGAAATTTGTTAGGATACATCAAACCTAGGGCAGCTGTGCTGTAAAACAGTCTGCCTACCAGTTAAAATGACTTCCCTGGAGGAGATCATTGTGCAAGATGACAGGCTGAGGAGAGATGAGCTGAAGTGCAGTCAACCCAGGTCTGGCAGAAGCCTGGTAAGGCTACGGTCTGGAGAAGGCCTGGTATGACCCAGCGGCGCACATCATACAGAACATGATCCTCTTTAAAGCAACAGGATCAACTTTCTAGATGCACGTGAGTGGCGGGCATTGGCTGTGAATCTCTGCACACCATATTTTTCTTCCCTGTCAAGATTGCTCCTATTCCCTGAGGGTGGTTCCCTGGAGAAGGGGCAGTTACAAGTTGTTGGCACTCACCTCTCATAAGTGGGTTCTGGGTACTGGCTGCTGAAGGGGAAGTGGATCTACCTAGAACCCACAGGAGCAGCGTATGGGTACGGGGAAAAAAAAGACTTTAATATATAAAGAGAGAAAATCAGGCATTTTTCATTTAAGCTTGTGCAGAAAAGATAAGGAAGTGCCAGCGGAACACTTTTGTCCTTACCTTTCTGTGTCATGATCAGAAATCCATGTTCCCCAAACCACTTTTATTCTAGGGTTTTTCCTGTATTACTGTTATAATCACCTAAGTAAGTACAACACAGAGAAGCAACAGGTTTGATGATACCACTTGAGGCCTTGACAGCGCCTTTGACTCTCATGCCATCCTGAGAAGCCATTCAGAACAGCCTGTTCTGCAGTATGAGAGGGTTGCTATGCCAGCAATCAAGGGGAAAAATGGGGCATGGCACCCTATCTTGGCAGATCATAATGTATTTTTTAGGTCTCTTAGTTCTCTCTGGTATGTGAACTTGTGATTCCAGGCTAAATGAGTCAGCGAGGATGGCAGTGTTCACTTACTTCACAAATATGTGTCAATAGGCTTGTAAAGCAGACCCAGGTTTACAGTATGGAGAAAATATTAGCTCTCCACTTTGGAGAGATTGGGCCATGGCTCTATGCTGTCGTACTTCATTACAGGGAAAAGCTTTAGGGCAATTCCTGTCCTACATCCTCACTTTAAAAGGAAGGAAACTGAGGTCCAGAGAAATGTAAATGATTTAGTCAAGAGCATACATACAGTTAGTTAATGGCAGAGACTTGCCATCTTATTCTATAAAAACAAACAAATAAAAAAATATTATGAGGCTTCTCTTGGGGGCTGAGTGTCAAAGTTTGTGCTGGGAGAACACAATTGAGGTCCCTGGAATCCAGCTATTACCCTGCAGGAAGGGACAGTGGCCCCAGATCGGTTAACTAGACACTTTCAGCAGGAGTTCCATTCATTCCAAGTCCGTAGAGGATCCTGGGGGTGGATGTCATGAAACTGGTCTTCAGGAATTTAGAGGAAGTCCTTGCAGAGGGGGGTACATTTATCTTGGAACTTTGAGGATGGATCAGATTATGAAATTTAAGAAAAAGAGGAAAGAAGGGTCAATCTTATTCCTGCAGCCCCCACAAAATACAGCTGAATCAAGGCAGATAGATAAGAAGGGGTGGCAGTATTCAGGGAGAGGGGGAAGCTCACAGGAATCTCAGCAGCTACCCTGGAGAGCTGAAATGGATGCTGCAGAAGAAACAGCATGTGAACCATGACTTTTGAAACTGAATTCAGAATGGGAGGAAGGAGAGGAGAGGATGAAGAAGATTGAACTCCAAAACAGATTTGACAATGAGCAGTGATTTGGGGCCCAAAGATTAGGGCCTCTTAATTACACATTCCCTATCTCTATCCAGCACCCTTTTCATTCATGGTACTTAAAATTCACTGTTGATGCTTGATTCCTTTAGGTATTAAAGATGTCTGTGCCCCAAGCAAGCCTTATTAAAATGTAATGCCTTTGAGTGACATTAAGTATAATCCAACAGGTAATACCTCCAGAAATTGTTGACAATGACAGCACGCTGAAAATAAGATCTTGAGGAAAGAAAACAAGAGGGGTAGAGACGAGGGGGCAGAATTGTTGTCAACAGGTACGTGCAAGTTCATTGCAGCCCTGTTTACATTTGCCAAGAATTGGAAACAGACCAAATGCCCCCAAACAGATGATTGGCTAAAAAAAATGTGGTACATATACACGATGGAATACTACGCATCTATCAAGGACAAACAGATGTCATTCGCAGCAACCTGGATGGAACTAGAAAGACTCATATCAGCAGAAATAAGTCAAAAAGAGAAGTACAGGATGGTCTCACTTATATGATGGATGTAGGGAAAAACAAACAAACGAGTAAGAAAGAATGAAAACAACCAATGGAACTGAACCATGGAGCGAGAGAGGAGGAGGGGGAAGGAGGTGTGGGAGGTGAAGACCACAAAAGATCAGGATGGTTAACAAATGTTAGTGAAGTGGGAAAGCCCCGGGGTACACAATAAAGCAATAATGTAATATAAATATAAATATAAATATACATATATATGCAAAAAAAAATTACCAGCTATCAGAAGAGACCAATGGGCCAAACAACGAAAACTGAACATCAACTTAACCAACCAACAAATCACAGAAAAATGGGAGATGGAGTGACTGGAGGGGGAAGATGGAGGGAGGAGGAGGTATCAATTAATGCACAAATGTGACAAATCAATAAAATGATTTTTTTAATTAAAAAAAAAAGAATTGGATGTCAAGAGAAGGTGGAAGGTGCTGATAAGGATTTGAAATTGGGCTGGTAGTTGCCCAGGTTAAGAATGGGATGTGAAGACCAAGTATGGAGTCAAGAGGAACTTCTCCAGCCTTGACTGAGGGGTGGTGCCCAGGACCCCAGTTCTGAGGGAGAATGTGTTATGTGCAAACAGGGAATGTCTCTCCAGTCAAAATGTCTCTCTAGTACAAAATTTATATTAAACTTGCAGTTTTTAATCATCTCCAGCATATACATGGCACTTATCTCCAGATTTGAATGGAACTGCCTGCCCACTTTATAACAAAAAAATCTATAACTACTAAGTTGCAGACAAAAACCCCCAAGTCATATCTGTTATTAAACCACGAATAGCAACTTGCCTGTGGTGATCAGACCCCAATGTACATGCCTTTGTTGTAGCCCCTCTCCAACCCCTGCATTTCCCCTATCCACCAATGGAATGAGGCTGGCTTATATGACCCATAAGATATTGCAGGAAGGATGGAGTGTATTTTCTGAGGTTGGCTCTTCAAAGAGTGGTTTCTAGTTTATGTTCTTGATCACTGGCACTGTAGGAAGTAGCTGTCATGTCTTGAAGACTTAGGGAGTCTATGGCTAGATCAGTGTGATGAAGACCAAAGGCTTCTTGCCAACAGCCATGTGAATGAGTGGAAGTGGATCCTCTGGCTCTACTGAGCCTTCAGATGAATGCACTCCTCACAGATAGCTTAGCTGCAGCCTCTTAAGAGGTCTTTAGCTACTCCCTGCTTCCTTACTCTTAGGACTATGGGTAATAATTATTTATTGTTTTGTACCTCTAAGTTTGGGGTTCATTTGTTATACAATACCAGATATCTAATATACTACATAGTACAGTACGTCTGAGGATGAAATAGAGGTGGGCACTGAAACCCAATACATATTACTTTGGACTGTAAGAAGTACATCTATAATCATGTCACAATAAAGTCTATTTAGTTGATAGGCCACCAAAATAGTAAGCAATTTGTCTATACAAATTTGTTCAAAAGTATAGATGGGCAAAAGGAAAACTTGCTCAGATATGCCCTATGGGCCTGACACATCCTTGTACAGAGGAAACAGTTGGAGATTTGCCCAGATGAAAAGGAAAGGAAGCAACAAACAGAGTCTAAAGTCATAATTGGTATTACTGACTTCTTGCTTTCCCAGAAAATGGATAATAAAAAGAAAAGTGTGTGTGTGTGTGTGGGGGGGTGTCTTGCCACTACGGAGGTGTAGCAAATTTGTGAGAGCATGATTAAGATAGCACACCATGAACTTGGCCAATCCATTTTCTCTTGTCCCTCTAGGTAATATTACAGTAGGTCTTTAAAAAAAGACAGTTCTATTTGGAAATTTCTCATTAAACAGCAGAGAATCAATGTAGACCTTGGACATTGACTATTATGGTGGAGGAGTCAAGAACACAAATAAAGGGAGATGATCACTATTCCTTCTAAATTTAGCAATGATACCCATTTTTCTTTTGGGGAAACTTACATTTTTTTCATGTGACTTTGGTATGATTACTTAATCATTCTGCCACTTTTCCCGCCAGAGACATGTGATCTAATGCTGATCAATCAGATAACTATACTGTATTTCCTCTATGTAGTAGAATACAAGTCTATAGATGAAGAGTTGAAGACATCAGTTAGCATCCCAGTTGTTCCTAAGCTACATTGCCTTCAGACTTTTCAGTAATATGAGCAAATACGTTCATCTTTACACAATGTTAGCTTGAGTGTCTGTCATTAGGAACCAAATAAGTTCAAATTAATTCATTACAGCAAAATACAGAAAAGTCTGCAAGATAGTCCCTGAGAGTCTTAGAGAAATGAAAGATGGCATTAACTTTCTGAAAGAAATAAATACTTAAAAAGAAATATAGATGATCAAAGAGAAGTGAGCTGAGAGAGAATAGAAAAGAAATAGAAGAGGAAGTCAAACTAGTACAAAGAAGAATCACATAAAGAAAATAACAAAGAAACTGGATATAAACATTGTCAGAGATATGATAACAAGCCTGAGGGAATTATCATTTAGAACCACAAGAGATAATTTTAAGAAATAAAAAGTTAAAACTGTGAAAAATATGGATGGTACACAGAGGCAGCCATACATATGCATGCATGCATAGTCTTATATAATATACTTATGTTTTATATATATATACAAATAAGAGAGATGTTTGTAATAATTAATTTTCTTCATAAGAAATTATAAAAGCTAATATTTATATAGCACTTATATAAATGTCAGGCATTTTCTAAGGCCTTTATTAGGTCATTTACTTTTTATAAAAACTATATGAAATAAATTCACCTTTTCACAGGAGTCATGGACTGAATAGTTTGTATTCCCAAATCCAGTGTTAGAAATCCTATTCCAAGGGAGTAAATAGAATTAAATAAGATCATTGCAATGGAACCCTGATCCATTAGAATTAATACCTGTTCTTTTCTTCTCTCTACGTGATGTAGGTATCACACAGTAAGAAGATAATCATTACCAGGTCAGGAAGAAAGCTCTCACCAGAACCCAATATGTGACCAGGCTGCACCCCAATCCCTGTTTTCCAGTCTCCAGAATTATGAGGAAAATAATTTCTGCTGTTTAAGCCACTCAGTCACTCCATCTATATCATGTTATTGTGATAGCCTAAACAGACCTGTACAATAGGTAAGCAAAACAAGATAGAAGTGAAGTAACTTTTTCAAGGTCAGGTAGAAGGTGACAGCCAAGTTTAAAACCTGCAATATCACTCCAGAGTCTATGCTTTACAGCTCTCATATGTGATACAAAACAAATGGGATCTTAAAATATTCAAAGATAAAATGAAAGAAAATTTTATTAAGATGTCATGAATAAGATATGATATGGCACTTACTGTCGGACCATGCAAAACAACACACTGTGTCATCAAAAACACTAGTAATACAGAAAAGTGGATCTACATAAAAGTGACATATGACAATGGATAAAAATAGCTTTAGAGCATCCAACCAAATTATAAGCATAAGAAAAATATTTGCATGACCTCCAATTTCTCTGTGACAATAGTCAATGGTAAATAATTGACCACCCATATAAAAATCTGTAAAGTAATTGGTTAAAACATACTCATATATTATATGAAGGTTACATTTTATGTTGAATCCTTTGAGTCACTACCATCAATAGAATATAGATTATGTGCATATCTCAGTCACAGAAAGATTTGCTTTGGCTAAAGTACAAAAATTGATGCATGATATTTTATAAAATTTAAATGTACTTATTTTTTATTACTTATTTAAATATTGACTCATATCACTGGGAACAAAAATAATTAAATTTTTTTGGTCAGTGATATATTCCAACTTTCAGTCATATAAAAAACTAAAGCTTTACACATTTGTCAGCTTTGTTATTGCAAAGGTGTATTTGTCAAGAATGGCAAAGATTTTATTGAAGAGTCAGCACTTAAATATTTAGTACAGGGTAAGCAGGTTTCCGTTTTATTGTTGCCACAAACTTCACAAACGTTAGAGTCAGACTGAATTGATAAAATCGTAACCATGAGATAAAGAGAGACTAGGATGTTGATTTCCTTATAATTGATAAGATAAAATCAACAAACACCGAAGAAAGTCAAATAGGGAAACTTTTCCTTTTTTCAATTATTCTCAATCTCTTAATGCAATCCCTAATCTTCACTTTGAAATTTTAGGAATGTTCTGAAAACTTTAAAATTTGTAATATGTAGACCGGTGTTTTGTATAATTTTATTTGCTAATATTCTATTAATATTAATTTAGTTAAATATCATGCATTATAATAAAAATAGATTACAAGATAACCTTACTTTTGTGAAGTATTTAGATCTCTGAAATAATGTTCTCTGAGGAAAAAGGACATGTCTGCTGGGGTGCCTTCAAGAGATAGCTTGAATTTGTTTCCACCTCAGCTTTCATTTTTTCCAAAAAAATAAAAAAGTAACGTGTGTTCAGGTGCATTTAGAGAAAACAAAGTCAATCGTATTAGCTTCATCTACAGGACGCAGTGATTGTTGGGCAGTTTGTTGAGCTGGGATTCCCTGGCTCGATGATATCAGCCTATGTCATCTCATTTAGATTCCACTTGAGGTGATTTGCATCATCTTTACTGATTTGCATAGCACCATATGCTGCCCCAACTGAATCTTTGCACAGTATGAAATCATTCCTTTTGACAGGATAACCGCTATTACAGCATTTAGGCCAAACTAGGGGAATGCTCTAATCAAATTAAGGGAGCAGTAACTAGACAATTAGGTTTAACCCACCACCAAATGCCGGCACTAATCTCTTCAGGATATCTAAGGAACATTTGGTTGGGAAAATCTCAGGGCCATTTAGAGTGCTATTGCACTGTGAACATAGGGCCTCCTGAAGGCTTTTATTCATAAACTCTTTAGGCCGTATTGCTGGCATTAACTGCACAAATCTTGCCATATTTTGAAAAAATGAGTATTTCAGTCCACACCTCAAAACCCAGAGGTACAGCCCCAGGACAAGAATGCAACTACAAATTAGCTTTTCTGTTTAGCCTGATGGCCTCATGCATTAGTTTAACAACCACATGCTTTAATTTTAGTGTCACCATTTAACATTTAATTATCTGACAGAAAGATACAGTTGCATGCTCTGGAGCAAAAGGCTCACATTGTCCTTCCTTCCCTCCATCCCCAAAAAAGCCCCTCCTGTGCTGTCAGGAACAGACTTTTCCCTAAATTACAAAGGGGAGGGTGTGATTTTACAGCCATCTCAAAGAGATTCTTGCTCAAGTGTGGAGGCCACAAGCCATCCTTTTCTGTTCCAAAATGTCACTTTTCCTTTATCAGTGCAAAGTACTTGACACCTTAGTTCCTTAGGAAATGACTGCCTTTGTCCTCCCTAGTGTGTGCTCCAGGGCACAGGTGAGCCTCCAGGCCAAACCAAAGAGTTAAGATGAACACTCGCTCCAGTCCTGAGGGGGATGGCGATGCCAGTGTTCCAGGGGACAACCATGCTTGAGAGGGAGGGGCTTCTGTTCCTAAAACTTGTGCTATTTTGAAGGATGCCAGAGAGGCATGAATTGAATACCTTTTCATGTCTCTTGAAGTTAAAAGGCAAAAGACAACAACTTGGAGTGCTAATTGTGGGGTTTGATGGCTGCTTTATACCATGGTCTTTAGGAAGAGACAATTAAGGTTTACCTGTTAGAGCATTTTGCAAAACAAATCAATATCTCATTTATTAAAAAATCAAGAACCCATAAATTTCTAATATAGTGGTGAAAAAGCAGGGAAGCAGTGTAGCAATGCAGGCTTGTGGGACTAGGGGGAAAAGCCATAATGCACATTTATTATTTTAAATATACTACTAAGTTTGAATATTGTCACACCACACTGAATGGTATTAGCATAATCAAGTTTGCTTACTTTTAGTTTATGAGCTGTAGACTGCAGTTAAGTTTGATTTTTATTCTGTTTCTTTGAAATCATGGGCCTCAGCCTGAAAGCAGGAGAGAGTTAAAGAAGGAGCTCAAAGAGGCTGGAGAGAATAAGCAGGTTACTAGCTTTGTTTTTGAAATGGAATAGGAAACCAGAAACAAGCACATGAAAAAGACATCTTCAAAAGGAGGAAGGAAAGAAAAGAAAAAACGGAATCATGTCAAGTACACTACAATGCACAACATCTATTACTGAAAGTTGTTGCTTCAACCAGAGATGTTGAGTTACACTACAAATCAGACTGAAGTTTAAAATATGATGATGACAAATGTGGAATATAGAGAAACAGCATGATCTGACAAGCCAAACCAATAACCCTAGAAATCTGTGCGTGATTTTGTTGGAGTGGCATCTGTCATTAATGTAACTGATGTTATGCATTGAGAGTAACATTGTATAGCTAGGAAATATGAGATACTTCCCTTTTGCTGTAGAATTGTAATTTCTAAATATTATGGCAATATAATGGGGATTTGACTTTCTGACTTGATTGTTTCAGGACTCAGGTTAACAAAGATTAGGTTGAAAATGGATCTGATGTTGGTTCTGTATGTTGGAGCTTTCCTATTGTCAAAAGTTGAGATAGACACCAAAAGAGAAGAGGAACATCATGTCTTGGAGGAAGCTGAAATAGGCACCAAACAAGAAAAGAGAAAGGCCCTATTTTTTGAAACACGTACTTACAAACTCTAAGTGAATATGTGCTGAGGTGACCAGGGACTAAAAAACAGTTTTGGACATGTGGTAGGGTAAATGAGTTTTTCATGTTTACTTTGTAGCACATGTAATGGGGTTACTGAGGTTTTAGATGCTCATCTTGTAGTATATGTTTAGGTAATCACTTTCTTACTTGTTTACTTAATAATAAATGGTTTGATCACTTTAAAAGTTTGGTCTGGCTTGAGGATTACGTGTATGAAGACTGAGGGGGTAAAGAACCCTGAAAGGAACAGGTGTAAAGAGTAAAAGTTTTTTGTTTTACCTAGTTTGGGATGGAGAGGGTCCTGAGGCAGGCAAGCAGCAAATATCTAAATGATAAAGTTAACTTGTGTGTGGAAGCTTAAGGGTTAATAAAGGCCTTTGTCCATTTTACAAAATAGAAGGTAAAGATTTTTCTCTGGTTTAGCTAAAGCTGGAAGAATTTTTAGTAAAAGTCTGCCCCCCTCCTCATAACAAATGAGGCTCCAAGATGGGGAGAGGAAGACTGTGAATCGAGTACTATGGTCTCTGAACTCTGGGTGCTTGTGTGGTGGCTATGGTGTGGTGATGAGCACTTGAGAAGATGTGATCTTATGTCTTTGAATCACATGCAAATCACATATACATGTTGTAAACCCATGTTAATCACATTTTTTTTTAATTTTAAAAGAAAGGGTAATTTTAAAAATAAGATCATCAACTCACTTCTTAAATGTCTCCCCTTTGTAAAAGTACCATTTATATTGAAAAAGAGCCTTCTTATTTCTGTAAAACTAAAAGAAGGAACTAGCAAAGAATGATGACAGATGATGCTTCCATTGAGAATTTGTATTCCTTTCAAAGTTCATTTTTAAAGTTTAAATACTTATCAGCCAAGGAAAAAAAGGATTTTAAGGGTGTGCAGCCCCAGTTTCCAGCCTGCAGCTGGAAATTTTGTGAAAGCCCCAGGGACCTCTTCAAAAACCTGTAACTGGAACTCAGGAGGACTTGCTGCCTCTCCCTTCTGGGACTGAAACACAAACTCTCTAAGGGAAGAAGTAAGGTAGATGGAGCAGATAAAGGCAATTATTTTGCATCATTCTTCCACTGTCATCACCTTTCCTTTTCTTAAGTCAGATGTCAGTAGTTGACTGATGTTTTAACTGCACTTACTAAAAAAGAAGGAAACGTTCTGTCTGCAATAGGTGTTTTTACCATCTCAGTCTTCATCAGCTGGTAAACCCAGATTAACATTTAGATCTCATATCTCAATGGACCTAAATCCCTTTAACTCAATACACCACCCACCCCACCCCCAGAGAAATAGGTCTTGTTGGGGCTTATCACTCCTGCTTTCTGAGCTTGTGCAGATGCTGCAACCTTGCCCAGAAATTTCTAAGAGAGACCATTCTCTTTCTAGAATGCAGAACCTGTCTTTGTTGCTGATGCAGAATTGAAAATCAGTTCTTGTCCAAGTCAAAGAGCTGGGAGCCTTCCTGCTCCTGCCTGGGCACCAGCGATGGCAGTCAGAATGGAGGGTGGGGAGCTGAACTTGAAGGTGGAAGACAGGATTTCCTATAGAATTTCAGCTCAAATCTCAAAATACCACAGCCACTAGCGAGCTGACTCTTCTTCTTCCCTGGGTGCCAGGACTGAGTCTGAGCAGCCTCCCACAGGCTAGACGCTCTGGAGGTGAGAATCCACCAGCTTCACTCAGGCAGTGAGCTTTGACTGCTCCCAACTGACATCTTCAGTGATGTACAGGCCTGCATAGGGTGACAGTAAAGGGTAGGTAATGGCTTCATTTTTAACTTGGAAAGATAGGAGAGGATGATTCTGAGAGGAAGATCACAAGAGCAGCCCTTAAGTATTTTAAGGTGTATTCTTTCAATGTACACAAGTATGCGCACGCATACATGCACACATACACGCTGTTCCAGGTAACTCCTGAGGCTCATTAGACATGGTGGCAGAACTCTGACAGGCTTTGCATGGAGGGGTGGGTCTGTTTGCCCCCCCAGCAGCCCTGGGCTGGCCAGCTGGATCTGAGCGGGAGAGCTCAGTGGAATGAGTCTATACTGGACCTGTAGAGAGTGGGAGCCTTTGCCTTGACCTGTTGAAATACTGTGCCACTGTGTGAGAAAGTCAGCTAGGTCACTGTGAAACAGTGTGAAGAAGCCTACAGATGACATGGGAAGGAAGCTAGTAAGAAGGCCCAGGGGAGTCCACCGTTCCTTCCAGCTGTCCCCACCAGAGCCCAGGGCACCCAGTGCCACCGCCTGACCCATTCAGATGAACCCAGTTACCAGCTGAATACCACCAAAAACACCCCATTGCCCAGGAATCTGTCAACTCCTGACCTTTGTAAAACACCAGTGCTTCCATGTGCTGAACTGGGGAGCACCTAATGACACTGCTATGCATCCCTGAGCTCTGGATTAGGACAGATTTGATATAGTCTCAGGCCTTGCTCACAATGACCTCACCCTATTGAGGCTGTTCCTAGTCTAGATAGTCTCACCAGACTGCATCCTTTGGTGCTAATGGGACCAGGCCGGTTCCTTAGAGCAGCACTTCTCCTTCTAGATGTAATTATCCCATCAACCAGACACCCACAGAGTCCTGGGACCCCTTCTCAGCTCACCCCCCACACTTTTATACTTTCCTAACTGCCATGGTTGTCATTTTAAAGTTTAAGACAAGTCTTTTTCAAAATATTTCTTCTTAGAGTTTGAGTGGACTGTCCTAGTATGGGAAGCGCATGAATGATGTTACTTTCATTCTTCCTTATTTTTCCTTTGGAATTGCTATTTTCTTTTTCCTATTATTCAGGTTCTAAAGCCTGTACTGCATTTCACAATAGTAATCTAAAAGGTCCCAATTATGAGTCTCTCTCAGAGCTATTTGTCCTTCCTCTTGCCCTGCTAAAGTTGGCATTCCTAGCTGGGGGCCATATTGCACTCAGCACATGACTCTAGCTCTGAGTCAGATGCCAAGGACACCTCTTCAATCTGGCTCCAGGGAGTGGGTATTGATATACCACACCAGGGTATCAATATGATGTGCAGTGATACATCTCTTTTTCTACTCTCAGGGCTACATGTGACTGTAGAGCAGAAAGAACCAGCTTAATTTTTACCTGCTGACAAATGAATGTGGGTAAGAGTCTTCTAGATCCTGGTGCTGCTGTTTGGGATCAACGATCAGCTGAATTTGGAGGCACCTTGCAGTGGGAGGTGGGTATACTGGGTCCTAGCTCTACAAATGCCTCTTTTATTACCACTGATCATGAATGCATTTTTCTTAGCTGGCTAAAAGCTAGCAGGACTCAAGAATTTGATGTCTCAAAGGTACCATGTCCCATTTATCAGGAGATAGTTGATGTTTTCTGACCTGCTCACATAAAGCTGAGGGGTAATTGTATAAAAAGCACCCAAGGAAATCAAAACTGACTGAAGAAGAAAGGAATGGATTCATTAGAACTTGGTGTTTGAAATGGTAGAGAAAAGCAGGCTGTAAACTATTCATTGTCCAAAGAGGACACTTGGAGTGTGGAAGGAGGCGCTGCCAAGGGTACTCTTGGACAATAGGTATAAAATCGAAATGACCTAAATGAGACACATTTCCACACCTGCAACTCCACTTGGCTCAAGCAATAAAAGGGATTCATTTCCCCTAACAAGAACCCTAGTGGACTTTGAAAGAGTGTACCCAGTCTTTTCATATCTCCACACTGCCTTCTGGAAGTGTCCTCCTAAGCCGGGGCCTTGTGGTCACATGGCGGGCACCAGTGGCCTCTATGTGGTTGCTCACACAGAGTAGCAGAGAGGCTGTAGCTGCCTCAGCCTCTCAAGTAAGAAAGCTGAGGTTCAGACATCATGTCACGAGTTCCCTCTCTCTGTTGACACGGCCAAGGAGCTAGACCACCTTGACCCCCTCAGTCAGCAAGGGTCGCCTTTGGAGCTGTTTCAGTTTCTAACAAGTCCAGGGTAGTTTGAGGGTGAGGTTGTTGTTGTTTTTTTAATACACTCTTTAATATATTATTTCACTAACATATATCCTCATTAATATAATAATCAAGGGGAGAGGTAGAAGACTGGATAAGTAACCAGCAAATGTTTGCTCTCTTGGAAAGAAACCTGAAGTTTATAAAGTGACCTTTATGCTCCAGCAGTTAAGCAGGAGAACTCCCAGGTATAAGCTCAGGTTTTACCATTTAATAAGCACGTGACCTTGCACAAGCTGTTTAACCTCATCTCACTTCCCAGTTAGAAGATTGAGATAACAATAGTAACTGCCTTACATGGTTGTTATGGGATTAAATGAGATAATATATGCAAAGTGCTTATGACATTGGTTGTCCCTTAGTTCCTGCTTAGTACATAATAGATTCTATTGTAATGATCACTTAAGTGACTTAAAGGAAGTGTTCATGGAAATTTGCAGGTAAATGCTGAGGTATCAATAGTAGAAAATTCACTTACTTGGAGGAAAGAAACATAATGAAAGCAGAAATAATAGCTGGAGGAAGCAGTCAGGTGAGGGCTGGATAGGGGAGAGAAGAATGGCCTCAAATAAGCACATGTGTGAGTCTATTTCAGAAAATTTAAAATGGCTCCAGCCCAAGGTGAATCTGTCATTTTTAAACATTGCAATAGGCTCTCTTAGGAACCTTTTCCAATGTTTCATGGTCAAGAAATTCTCCCTTATATTCAAGATAAATCCCACCGGTTGTCACATAAGCCCCTTTTATGTCTTCACACAGGATAAAACATGGGTAAAGGTTTAACAGACATGGAGAGCTAAGATGGAGCTTTAGCGATGTTGCGGAGGGAAAGTGACAAGGCTTAGTGACATCCATTCTCAGTGACAGGGAGAAAAGGGTCGTGTCAGATGCCTGGCTGCGATAGTGTGCATGAAAAAGGAGGGAGACAATGATGTCTGACAAAGAGAAAGAGGGAAGAGGTTGGTCTACTCAGTAAGGAGTTGGATTTATAAATATAAGGTAGTGGTGTTACTAGGACTTTGATAATAAAATCAAAATGATACCAGAATAGTAAAGAAGACATTTTTCCTTCCTCTCTGTCTCCTGGTAGAAAAGCAGGCAGTTAAAAATAGAAGGGAGTGGAAAATGTTGCAAACAATGAGAACTTTTAGCCATCTACATATTCCAGCAAGGTTTGTGCATTAGAAAAACATAAAATATGAATATAATCAAGCCCTAATTTTTGGTGCATGTGTACGTGCGTGTGTGTGTATGTGGGAGTGGGAGTGGTGGTAGTGGTTTCTCTTTACTTTCAGTAACTGGTAACAAGAGTGGTTACCAGTTTTTTTACACATGCCTTCTATCCAGTGAGCCTTCTACTTAAAAATGCAGTCAAAACCATTCACAAATACCACACATGTGCAGTTATTTTCGTTTTTGTTTTCATGTTTCCCTGTGAATTTTCTGGGAGACTAGTCTTTTAAAAGAAACTAGATTTTTTTGTGTGTGTAAGGTTTCAATGAAAGACAAACTAGGTTACTCAAACTTGGGTTACTTGCTACTGTAACTGTATTCAAGTGAACTTCTCCAAAAGTCAAATACATTTGTATCACAAAACATTTTCTGAGGTTTTTACGTGCTTAATTTAGCTATCTATATACAAAAGTAATTGTTATACAAAAATAATAAGGATCTAACTCTGGAATTTGTATTTTGATTTGGAAAGAGGAAATGTTTAGTTGTATCTTTCATAGAAAGAAACCCAGAAACTTATATCCTAAAGAGGAATTGTGTCCCATTTAAAAAAAATGAATGCAAGAAGATTTAGTTTTTCTACTGTTTTTGCTTTCCCAGTTTACTTTGTTTATGCCACAAAGTAAGATTTTTACTTTATGCCACAAAGATTTTCACTATGTATGTTATTTCCATTATTAAATTGATGGCAAATAGACTTTATTTTACAAGCAGTAGTAGCTCAAGATTATTGCAAATGAATGTATGAATGAATTGAATTAATTAATTATACTTGAAAAATAATCAGTCTTAAATTTATTCAAAAGAAACACTAAAATATTATGTGTATTGATGAAACTTAAGTACACAGTAAAGTTGCATTTCATATTTTAAAATATATCTAACACTAATTTATTAATATGCCTACAAATTAATTTTTACTTAACTACTTGACCTACTGCTGTCCGCTAGTCTCAATTATTTAGCAACTTAAACTGACACTTTATAAGTATGTAAATGAAAGCACCCCAACATAATACAGGTATCTTCCTAAGTGCCAATTATATGCCTCAACATTCCCTTCAATTTGAATGTGTTAGTAAGAATCTAATTACACTGGTTATAGCTGATGGAATTATAGAAGGAGAAGATTTCTCTCCTACATACTTATTAGACCTCAATAAGTGTTCCTTTGCAATCTGTTGCTATTCAATTACCAAGTAATAACTGCCTTAATGAATCTAATTGAAATGCTTATTTCAGACTCCTATCACAGAAAAAAAGGAGACTTCACTGGGAGTGCTTCCCCAAGATGGGGCCTGACTTGTTTATCCAGAAAGAAGTAAGTTCCCGGGGAAGAAGCTCGCATTGTGAGAGCTTTTGCAGTTTCAAGGGCATTCACTTCTCCCTGGCTCCTGTATCATAATGACTGCTCCACAGAACCCTTGCTGCTCAGCCCACTTGGATGTGCACTTGGGAAATCACTGTCCTAAATTTTCTCCTAACAATGAGAAACTTTTAACTTTCCTCAATGAAGATAGAATAATAATGGCAATTAAAATACCAATAGTTAATATGGACAGGGCACTTCCTAGCACTGTTGCATACAGAACTGTAAATAAGAAACTAAATACTGTACACACAGAAACTCCTCAATCACCATACACTCCCTAAGAGGGATACATGGTGCTACCGCATCCATTGAACAAATGAGGAGACCGAGGAAGCTTATTTTTAGGAGAAGGCACATTTACTGGGAGTGTAGGTTAATTGTAGGTTAACAAAGTGTAGGTAAATAATTGGCTTGGATTGTGTTACATCCCCACAGCATAAACAAGACTTGAAATGACTGTTAAGCTTAGTCAATGTAACCTCATCTTATTTAGGAAATTCTGGCTTTAAACATTGAAGGGCAAAGGGACTGGATAATTCATGTCCATTGAAACCACTTTGCATTGTTCATAAACAAAAAATATGCTTCCAAAGCAAAAACACCACTGCCCTCCTACCCCTTACACTCCTCTCCCCATCCCCACCCCCCACCATTCCCTTCACCTCTTTGCTGCTTTTGTGTCTATCAGCAGCTGGGTCCTTGCAACTCATTCATCTCAAGATGATGATAGACCTTGTTTGACAGAACACATAAGAGGCTATCCCCAAACAAACCACTGTGTTTACTAAGGAGGAAGCTCAAGTTTCATTGGCCCAAAATACAAATGTGAGATTGACTCAACAAATGGCAGACCAGTGAATATTTACAGTTTCTAATCCAAAGTGTGTGAGGCTGCCCCATTGACCCTTGGAGAGCCAACAAAGCCACAGAGCTGCTGACACAGGCACATGAAGCCAGGTCCCTGAAAGCCAAGTCATCCTTAGCAAGTGTGGTCCTTTTCAGGTTGAGTCCTCATAGTGATGTTAATGAGCAGCCAGTGAGGTTCAGCTCTGGGACATAGCTGGATTTTCTTCTCTTCCCCAAATGATGATGTGGTAGGTGACACATGGATGATGGCAAGGGTTCCTGGTGGAACAATGTCTCTGTGAAACTTACAAAGGTTTGGGAAACAAACAAGCTATCTGCCCAGAACACATGCAATACTCTATATAAATTATCTAGGTTTGCTAAAGCATCATCTTCTGGCTTCTTATGTGGTTTATTTTTAACCAGTGGTTCATGTCAGTGATGACTAGTGTCTTGCCCTCTGCAGCTATGAATAGACACAAAGGAGTCCTCTTGCCCGTTCCTGTCCCACATTGTCATCCACGCAGTCTCTTATTTTAAATCATGGGACAAGTGGATGTAAAGGATGATGATGGGAGATAAAGTAAGGGGAAAAAAGAAAATATAAGGGATAATACCGAGGTTATATGGGATGTTATGTTTTTATCCAATAGCAATCTGGTTCTTCTGCTTGGAACCTATAAATACATACACACATATATGTTTATGAGATTTCTTGTCTAGACAGACTTATTAGTCCCTGCTAATTCCACGGCCTCCCTGACTCTTTTTGTACTTATTCATGCAAATGAGTGATGTCCTTATCTACCCAGTTAATAATAGTATAAATCAATAAATAATAGTTAAAAAATAGATCTATCATATGATCCAATAGTTCCATGCCTAGGAAATCTACCAGAAGATCTAAAACCTAAGTCACTGGGGATATACATGCTCCTATGTTCATTGAAGCACTATTTACAATCATTAAGTTATGGTAGCAACCTATGTGCCCAAAGACACTTGGGTGATGGCAAGGGTTCCTGGTGGAACATTGTCTCTGTGAGACATTGTGAAGATAGGAGTAGATTAAGAAGATGTAGTATATACACACAATAGAATACTAGTCAGCCATTTGTAATAAAATGGATAAAATCTGAGGGGATGATGATAAGCAAAAGAGGTCAGAGAAAGATAAATATCACATGGGTCATTATTAGAGAAAAAGATAAAACAGAGGTCAAAAATGAGCAATAACAAACCTAAACCTCTGTCTGTAGAATTAAGACTAATACAGGAGAGGGGGAGAGCAAAGCGTGGAGGTCCACAGTGCTCTGTAACAGAGGACAATGGGGCTTTGGTGGTGGGAGTGGTGCACTGCCATACATCTAAAGATGTAGATGCTGCATCTCTGAATAACATAAGACGGGTATTGACCAATGTTACCTCAGTCTAAAAATATATGAGGTAGACTTCTAACAAAGGATTAACTTGTCTCCTTTGGAAAGAAGAAAACATGGTAACAGCAAATTATTTACCATCATGAGGAAACCCTGAATTCATCTAGCAAAGTGAATACATTTTGAATTTGATTAATGTTCCAAGCATAGTAGTGATTCCTTGGCCCGTGGACTTGGAGAATCCTGGAGCACCATGGTTTGTATAATTTTGGAAAGTTCCTAGGACTATCCTTCCAATCATATCCATGGGAACTTCAGAGGGAAACAGGGAACATACAACAAGGGAATGAATTTCACTCAAGTCCCACCTCCATAAACAGAAAAAGTCCAGAACAAGGATTCACGTGGACATCCAGCAGCCAGAGATTAGTTCTATGCAAAGAAAGTAGCATATGCAACAAAAACTTTAAGTTGCCAAGGAGTTTCAAGTCCAAAACTCATTTTCATTTTTTAAGAATATAACTATTTACATGAATAGAAGGATCATATGAATTTGAAATCTTTCTATTTGAAATTTAAAATTTTTTAAATCTGAGATTGTGTAGGTGTATGCTATCATTACAAGTGGTAAATTTAGTAGAGTATTTGAAGATATTTTTTTCCACAAGGGAATGCATTGCACGGTATTTGCAGAATGTACGCTACATACTATATTCTTATTTGTGTTTTTCAAGAGAGTGGATTGTTTGGTTTTGAACTTCTACTTGGGTTGTTTACTTATTAAAGTGTGACTATGTTTACTTTGTTGTTCCTTTCAGGTACAGGATGTCAACAATCTTTGGAGTGTTTTGCATTACTTTGTGAGTCAGCAGAGAAGCCTGATCTTTAATACAAGTCAATACAGAGAGGTGTGCAAGGCCTGATAGAGCTGCCAACCTGCTGCTCCCTTATTACAGCCTCTCCCAACAGCTCTCCCTGCTGCTTCACCCAGAAGGGTATCACTTTGTCTCATCTTCTCTCCTCCCTGGACTCTTCCTTTCTCCTCCTCCTTCTCATTCTCCTCTTCCCCTCCCACCTACCCCCTTCTCTCCCTTCCCTTCCCTTGTTCGCCTCTTAAAACATCAAAATTTATCTTGGAATTCCCATATTTGGTACAGCTTGTGACGAAGGATCAAGTTCAGTGATCGAGACTCTGGGTCTGAAGATCCTTGTGCCAATGGAAAGAGAGTAATCTCTGGCTATTGTGAGAGATCCATCCTGTAAGAAGCTCATAAAATTGACAGAGGAGCTGCCTCTCATTTATTCAACACACCGAGTATCAACTATGTGCTAGAGGGTAAAGTCCAGAACTAAACAAAGTCCTACCTCTGGTACACATATTCTGTTCTGATAAGACAAGAAGGTTAAAAAGCCAACATTCAAAAGGATAGCTGATTGAGATAAATGTTATCAAGAGGCTAAAGAGTGATGGTAGGACTCAGGTGGAAGGGGTTATTTCAAGTAGGGAAAGCTTCCTGTGGGAAAGTAACACTGAATTGAGACCTTTTAAGCTTTGCAATTTTGGATTAGATTACTTCATTTACTCAATCTCTAGGGTAAAATGAGTTTCAAAGTCCCCAGCTGTTAGGTACAAAAGAGAAAATGTTACATATGCCTGAAGGGTGTAGTCCTGCGTCTCTAAATCATATACAGTGTTGTAAACCAATGTTATCACAATAAGAAATTAATTAAAAAAATAAAATTTCCTTCAGGACACCATATAAACTTATGTCGTTGGCTAATGACAACTATTAACCATTGGTATTTACTAAAATGAAGAGTGAAATGATTGTCAATTCCTAAAACATAAATAAAATCCAAGGAAGAGCAAAATATTTATAGATTAGTTCAAGAATAACTGTAGCTATTGCTATCATTGACAATAACACTGTCTGTTAGTATTGGAGCTATAAACTGACAACATATTGAAATTAGTATCATTTTAGTATCCTTAATAAAGAAAGGATTTACAAAACCATGGGTAAGGTTTAGGGAAAGATCAATTTTAGATCCAGAAGAAGGAAAAGAGTATGGGTATCAGCATTCAGAGGCAGGGAGAGCCATGTGGAGCAGGTGCGGTGTTGAATTAAACCTTTAGTCTCCTGATCTTGAGAGATTGACAGGTCTTTTGTGTGCATATTATATTAGGTATTGTCTTGGACTACAGAGACGTGCTGATTGTGAGGTCAGCCACCAGCCAGTTTGTACTCAAGACAGGCAATGACACACACACTGTAGTTGGATTGCAGTGAGAAAACAATAAGGACCTTAACAGAGTTTAGGAAAAGAAAGACTAAGGCATTCCAAGAGTCAGGGTACTTGTACACAGTAGATCAGGGCATGTGCTCCATGTGTCATGGAGCAGGAAGCTGTGTTTGCCCTGACCTTAAAGAAAAGGTAGGGTCTGGACTGAGTGAAATGTGCTGAAAAAACCGTGTGCTGGAGCATATGCTGGAAAAACCATCCATGGGCAGAAGCAGGACCTGAACTTGACTTCAGTCCCTGGGACAGGAAGGGCATTAGAGTCATTTCTAGACGTTGTCCATCTACTTTCCTTGCTTTTTATTCCTCTTTCAACCTATAATGTGTCTCATCCTCTTTTATTTTTCCTTTTCCTGTTGTCCTCTTTATGATAGGATTTGAGGGTAAAGTGGGAGTGAAGTGGAGCTCTGTGAATATTAGGAAATCATCCCAAACGTAGATCTCCCAAATTCTGTCAATTCTAGTCCAAGAATTGCTTGCTAGGAAGGGAAATGACACAGTACAGAAATAAAATGCCCCAAAGCAAAGGGTAATTACTTCATCCCTTTACCCTCTTCTACTTCTCTCCCCAAGAATCAGAGTGGAAACCAGGAGAACACAGGTGGGAGACAGAAGCTAGAGAATCATTGCTTGTCTTTTGTCCTTAGCCCACCAGTACCAGTTTCAGGGGGAAAAGGACCCATTTCACACACACCCCCCCCCCAGTATGCACCAGCTGTCTTCCACTTGAACCAGGAGCTTCTTGATGGCCTATATTAGACATGCTGTGTCCTGGGACAGAAGACTTTTCCTCTGCACAGGACTGCACTCCTTCAGGAAATATGGAAAACTGTCCTGAATCATTTTGTGGTTTTCTTTTCTTTCTTTTTTTTTTTACCTGTTTCATTTGTCCAGTTAAAGTGGAAATTTTAAGCTCAGTGCACTCCCACAGTTTCTCCTAAATGTTCTCACACTGTTCTGCAGTACACACACAATAAATGTATGCTGCATGGATAAATGTTTTCCAAGGTTGAGTTGGGGAACTATCATAATTATTCCTGTAAACATTCCAATCACCATTTATTATCTTTCTCCCCTCACTAAGCCTTGACCCCAATGGAGGAAGAACAATATTTTGTTCATCTTTGAATAGCTGACAATTAGGACATTACAGATGTTCCGGATCAGACTTTTAATACATACTTGCTTGGATGAATGATTAGCTATATTTCTGAATGAACAATCCTAGTTTGTAAGTATTGTCTGGGAAAATGATGGAAGATAAGGAGATTCCATCACTTGGGCCATGTGGAGAAGGGCCTTGTGTATAAGGCTAAGGAGACGAGGCTTTATTATTCATTCTGCCTTAGAAAAAGACTGGATTTTTAAGCAATCAGTAAGTAATTTAGTGATGCTGGCTTATTTAGAAAGATTATTCTGTTGGTTATTTAGATGAATTTCTGTGGGAATGGAGATCAAATGATGGAAACACAACTAGGCTTTGTTGTCTCCAAACACTGATCTTGGAGTTTAAATAAATAAAGGTCCTTTTATCCAGACAGGGATATGGCTGCTTTAACTTTATTGTATATTAATGGAAATAAATACACTTTGTCCACCTTCTGTGCTCTAAGGTTGTTGTATAGTTTTAGAATATAACATGTCCTCGTAAACTAAATAACTTCAATTATTTATCATTCTAGTAAAGTATAAAGTCATCACGAATGCCTTGAATTATAATGGCAAACAAGAGAAACTTCAGACTATGAAATAACAGTGCATCCCATCTTGTTTTTTAACATACTTCTGGAAAAGACAATTCTGCGATACCTGTGGTCCTTTTAAGTACTGAACATCAAATCAAGTTGTATGATTTTGTAGTTGGTCTGGGACATGAAAAGTCAGACCCATAGAAGCCAGTTGTAGCCAGCACCAGTGGTCAACCACCTGTGATTCTCCGAATCAGCTTGAAATTATCCTGAACTGAGGAAAACTCAGGTTCATCGGTGTCTGCATTTTGTACCTCTAGAACCATCTAACCACCCCTTTGTTAGCATAGCATCATCAACATGCCACTCCGACATGTCATATGTGGCCATACATTTTTTTTAAGCTCCTTCTATCAAACAGCAGAATCTGTTCCCACTGCTCTCTGGTTTGGCCTTGAGACTTACTTTAACCAAAATAAAGTGGCAGAGGTGAGTCTGTGTGACTTTCGAGCTTCTGTTTTAGGGTGTGGAGGTTCCACTCACACACTCTGGGAACTCTGCACTTTACTTGAAATAAATAATCTAGGGTAGCCACTTGGAGGGGGGGGGAGAGAGAGAGAGAGAGAGAGAGAGAGAGAGAGAGAGAGAGAGAGAGCATTCAGTAGTAGAGGTTCAGTCATCCTAGCTGAGGTCCAAGACATAGGAACCAGTCAACCCACCTTCCACTCTACCAACGGGTTATAAATGTAGGAATAAACCCAGTTAACAAATGAGGGGCAGAGATGATCTGTTCCCAACACTAAGTCCTGGACAAATACTAATCTAAAGAATTGCAAGAAACTGAATAATTACTGCTTTTAGGTATTAAACCTTTGGGTACATGGTAGACAGAATTCTAAAGATACCCCCAACATGATTGCCCTGGCTTTCACTACCAATCAATATAGATAAAGACAGTGCTGGGAAGGGAATACAATTAAAACCCAACTTATAAGGTTAGCTTTGTAATACGGGTCTGTAATATATGACTTTGTGATATGGGTCTGAGGTGAGTATTTACAATACTGAAATAAACAACTTTAAATCAGTGAGTTTTCTCTGACTGGCTGCAGAAAGGAATGTCACAGAGACTCAAAGAATGAAAAGAATTTGTTGTTTATAGGTGGATGGGGCCACATGACAAGGAATATTGGCAACCACATATGGAAACCACATAATCCTAGCTGAAACCCAGGAGGGGACCTTAGTCCCACAAGCACAAGAAACCAGATTCCACCAATAGCCTTTAGGGTGGAAAGCAGAATCTCAGTGCCTCCATGTAGCAGCCTCTGGATACCCTGAACATAGAACTCATATTTTTGACCTATGAACTAGGCATGAATAAGTCTTTGTGATAGCAGAACATTTAAAGTGCCAATGTTCCAGTCCACCTCAGGAACTGATTTAATTGATTTATATTTTTTGAAAAGCTCCCCAGATAATTCTAGTATCCAGCTAGAATGAAAAACTGCTAATATTGAACAAATTACAAATGGGCAGGTAGGAGGAAGATTTCCATCCCATCAGTCCCCTTCACTCTTCCAGTAAGAGACAACCACTTCGAGCATGTTGGTGACGAACATTCTAGTAACAGTTCTAATATGTAATTTTTTTCCTCCACTAGAGAAATTCTCAGACACATTTTGTAGACGAGTACCCTACAACTCAACTCAATTCTGATACTATCTACCTGGAGAGAGTGTCAGATCCCACAGGGTTAAGACTGAAGGGCTCAGTTCTGCAATCCGTCCCCTCCCTTTCAGACACCAATTCCAAGCCAGGTGGTCACCTGTGCTCCTGACTGACTTGGCTACAGATCTGAGGCACCAAAGACTCCCTCCTTGGGTTCAATTAATTAGCTAGAGCAACCCCCAGACTTCAAAGAAGCATATTATTTACTAGATTACCAGTTGATTATAGAAGGGGATACTTAGGAACAGCCAGGTGCAAGAGCTGCCTAGAGCAAAGCATAGTGAGAGTACAGAATGTCCATGCTGTCTGTGAGCAAACCACTCTCCTGGGAGCCCCTAGTCTTCCCCAACCAGAAATCTCTCAGAGCTTTGTCCTTCCACGTGTTTACAGAGCCTTCACTACATGGGCATCTGTAAAGCAGCAATCCTCATTGCCAACTGGGCTGCAAGCATCCAGATCACCAATCTGTAAGTTCTTTATTGGTTCTAGCAGTTGCACAGACACACCAGGCAGGACAGAGCAGGATCACCAGGGCCAAGGCTGGGGTTTTGGGGAGTGAGGAGGTGGTGGTGGGGGGGGGTTAGGAGGCAGGTGAGCCCCCCAAACCCCCAGGAATCTTCATATTCATTTTTCAGCCTCTTTCTCTCGCTGGCAGTCTCTTCACATTCTCTCTCTTATGTTTTTGCTCTCTGCATCCCTTTATCCCCACTGTCTTAGGTGCAGTTTGCCTATACCTACTGGACAATCAGGGGGAAGACACAGCCACAAAGGTGTTAGTTATATTGGCTAATGAAAGGAAAAGACTGACCAACTCACCCAGCCTCTAGCATCTTTGATTAAATTCTTGCCAGTTAGTGATTGAACTCAATCTCCTGTCCTACTTCTCTTCAGAGATTGTGTGTGTGTGTGTGTGCATGCGTGCATGCATGTGTGCATATGTGTGTATGTAAAGGTAGAGACTAAAATTTCCAACCCCCAATTACAAGTCTGGCTGCTTTGTCAACCAGGTTTCATCTTTAGGTGCTTTCCTGATGCCTAATTAACATAACAAAAGACACTTTCATGGCTCTGGCCACTAGAAATCCAAGGGTTTTAGGAGGAGCTGTGACAGGACAGAGATTAAACACATAGTTATTACAAATCACAATATCACACTGACTCTATCAGGATGCTTTCTGCTGAAAGAAATAATATCTGATCAGCAATAGGATGACAAGAACTTTCATTTTTCCCTTAGAAAGCCAGATATGACAGATTTCAGTTGTTTAGGTCAGCAGACATCAAGAATGTAAGGGCTTTCCTCTTTGTTTTGCCACTCCAGTCTGTGCGCTTGTCTCCCAGTCTATTGAGACTAAGGGACTGGGGACAGGAAAGAGCCAGATTCGGAACAATGATCTTAGACAAAACAGAGTACAGAAAACAAGGTGTTTCGGGAAACTTGTCACCAAGGGCAAGATCCAGTTATGGGGCAATCAGGGAACAAAACAAACACTAATGAAATTTCCCAACTACCTGGTGTCTGGCCAACTGTTTGGTACACTGGGCAACTGGAAATCTCACAGTATGTAGTCACAGGCAAGACAGAGCTAGGACGGGCTTAATCCCTTAGAACTCTGTTGCGCTTAGGAGTTTCTTTTGCTTCAATAAATCTACACTTTGCTTGTCATGCTACTCATATAGTGGCTGTTCTTCATCACACACACCTGGATCCACAAACACCCACTCTTTTAACACTATCAGATGGGGGCTGGTTCACTCTCCACCTCCAAATGAGGGAGTTGCTTCTCACATGTTTTCTTCCTATTTGAAAAGAAAACCCTCCTCCAGTGCACTGCAGACTTTCATTTGGGTTCTACTGGCTGTGATTTGGCTATGTTTCACGTCCCTCTGTAGGAGATACTAGCAAAGAAGTATTTGGCAATTTTCAAGCCCTATGGTGGGAAGTGGGCTCCCCCAACAAAGAAGTAGCAAAGGAAGGTGATCGAATGGTTACTGGATAAACTATCAGTTATGTTATTCTTTCATTTATTTTCCCATTGAAGCATGATGATCAGTTGAAGCATGATAAATTGATGTATGCTGAAGCACTGTGACCTAAGAAATAACAGCTAGGGATCTAGATAAACAATCCATGATTTACTGACTCAGTTTACTGGTATGCAGCCCAGTTGCTCCTTGAATCTTCTTCATTCAATCTTCACCATGTCAGGCCATGTACAACCACCAATGATAGTCCATCCATAATGAAAGCAGGCAGTTGGGTACAAGGACCATATCCGACCACTGTTATCAGGGAATGAGGACACAAGAAGCAGGTTCACTTGTGGTGGTACTGACCCAGCAGATTCATATCCAAAGGCTGAGTACTCCTAACAGGGAGTTAAGGGTTTCTATACACATTACATATACCGGTGTTCCAGATGGACTATCATTGGTGGTAACACATGACCTGATGTGGTGAAGATAGAACAAGGATGACTAAAGGAGAAACTTAGCTATATACCAATAAGCTGAGTCAGTAAGTCATGGGTTGCTTATCTAGACCCCTGGGTTGTATTTCTTAGATCATTGGGCTTCATCGTGTTGCAGGTTATGATGGTGTACCTGGTCATCATACTTCAAGAACACCAAAGCATGTAAAGTGTATATAAACTCTGAACTCCCTTTTTGGGGACATGAATCTGCTGAGTTAGTGTCAGTACTAATAAAACTACTTTTGGACAACTTTGGTGTCCTTGTTCCCCAAATACCTGTTTTCACCATGCTCATACAAAGACTCTTGGGTATGTATGTATGTATGTATCTATATATATATAGACAGAACACATGAATAGGTGACATGATAACTTCAGTAGGATCATTTTTCTTCTCTCTAGCATTCTTGCTATTATTATAGTTTTGACTTGAGCCACTTTCAGTAACAAATCTTCACATTTGCTTTTCACTGACTACCTCAATGCTTATAAAATGATTAAAAAGTGCATATACTTCCAAGATGGAGGGGGCTGTCATTATTTACAGAATCTTGTAGCATATAATGGTCATTCTTTCAAGTCAACTACCTATACTTAAGTATCTCCTTACTAGTCTTTAACTATTATCCATTACTGACCAAGTTTTCTGAATATCACCACCTCTTTAACTCATTTTTCTCCTCCTTTTAACTTTTGTCAAAGGGGCCAGTTAGAATATTTAATTCATCCATCTCATACATTTTGTTGGGATCTTAGGGTAACAGCATTATGAAGCAAAATGTTCTCTTGTTACTCCTCTATTTTCAACTAGTTGTGTGCACTTTGAAGAGTTTTCCATGTCTTTTGATATTTCCACAAAGCTTTCAAGCTTCTTCATTCTTTTTCTACTTTCTCAATAGAAGCCTGTAATTAACTCCACCCTACCTGAGCTTCTGAAAGCTGCATTCTCTCCTAGGAGAATGTAAAACCTTGGGGTGATGCTTCGCATTTCTAATCACACCACATTCCCCCTTGACTTTTGCTCCCCAAATATTTTTAGGTGCTTCCTATTGCAAGAAATTCATTCTCCCTAGACCCCCTTCTTTCTTTTTTGTTTATTCAACACTGCAAGCCTTACTTCATAGAACTCTAAAATCCAACCAGTCTACCAAAGAATTTTTTGTCCCATTGTTGTTTTTAGGAACTATGATTTCTTTGTTATTTTTTAACCAGATGCGAACAAAATAGTTGTTTGGCAAAATTATAGATGGTTTACCTTATAGATGTTTACCAACCATAATTAACCTAAATCTTTTTTGTAGTTTCTCTAAAGTAGTCCCTAAATATATTGATGTCTAAATACAAGAGAAGAAAAGACACAAACGATATTGAAGAATGATGACCAGGTAAGGCATGATAACCTGAAATATGCTGAAGCACTGTTACCAAAGACATACAGCCTAGGGGGTCTAGATAAACAACCTATGACTTACTGACTCATTTTACTGGTTTGCAGCCCAGTCTTCCTTGAATCTTCTTCATTCTACCTTTCTGTCACGTCCAACCAATAACTAAAGTATGGTGACCAGGTGAAAGCATAATAACCCAAAGTATTCTGAAACACAGTAATTTAAGAAATACAGCTTAGGGATCTAGATAGACAACCCATGACTTACGGACTCAGTTTACTTGTATGCAGCCCAGTTTCTCCTTGAACCTTCCTCATTTTGTGTTTGCCATGTTAGGTCTTGTGCTACCATCAATGGTAGTCCACCTGGAATACCAGAGCATGTAAAGGGTATATAACTCTTTCTAGTAGGGGTACTCAGCTTTGGGATATGAATCCCTTGAGTCAGTACGGGTACTAACAAACCTGTTTCATTCCCTGATTGCCGGCTTTCAGTATGATTACTGGGTAAAAAAACATAAGACCATTCAAAAAAGAATAACAACAAAATTGTAAATCCTGGACATTTCAGGTCCTGAGTAGTTGCTTAGTTAGACAGCGTCTGACAGATTCTAATCAACTGGGGATAATATCTGGAGCAGCAGGGGCCCCAAAACATGGCTAGCAATGTATTTTTCAGTGTGCCTGGGTCTCCATTTTTAGGTACTGGAGCTTTAGAAATTAAATTTAGTAAATGTGGAATGATTTTCTTTTCTTTCTTCCACAAATACCTCATTATTTTCTGACAGCAGTTGACTAACAGAAACTAAGAGGCATGATTTGGTTAGGTGACTGACTCAGCCATGGGGGTAATTCTCTCTGAGTGACTTCTCTTTTGTGTCCTTGAACTCAATTTCCAAGGACAAGAACTTCATAATGAATTGTCTTGGTTATTGCCATTTCTGTAAGTTAGAACAGTGAAAAAATATGCTATCGTGCGACTCGGTCCCTAAATACCAGCTTGGATGTTGAATTCCATTTTGGCTGAGTACACTGTTTAAGATTGATCCCTGCGGGTCTTTTGTCTCTTCCCTGGTCCACAGATACAATAAGCAGGAGGGACAAAGAGACTTCGTCAAAGAAAAAAAGTTAAATCAAGAAAACTTACTTTTTAAGAAGTGGGGGTAGGGTAAGGGCCCAGAAAATTTTAGAAAAAAGAGTAATAACTTTCCTGACAATTTTAACTGGCATGCTGTCCTCAGGATGGGACTGACTCTGGCAATTATTCCCTAATTTCACAAATTGCCTTTTCTGTAACAAACTTGTTTTCCTCCAAGATACCAGCTCTCTATTCTTTCTGTTATTGTGTAATCCCAAAAAGAAGACAAGAGTGAAAACGGGATTTTACAGTGTTCTGCATCCTTGCTCTTAAGTCCTGAGAAGACCACGACTGAGGAGGCTCTTGCTCTGTAGCCCCACCATGTTTTGAACCTTCTCAGTTACTGGCCTATCTCTTGGCTGGGTATATAGTTCAATCCTCTGAGGTCCTTTTTTCTTCTCTTGGAATTTTCTCAGTTCCACTGTTTTACCCATTCAGTCTTAGCATGTCTAGGTAAAAATATACTGTGTAGATACTTTAGAAACCAAAGTATGAATCAAGCCTCCTGGGAGTTTATTTTAAATTGTGAACAGAGTTCATCTTTTCTTGGGAAACTTAAGTTGTCACAGATGCTATTTCCAGGATGTTTTATCCCTTGGTAAAAGAAACCTACAATCAAACTTAAAAAAACTTTTCCAAAATATATGTTTGAATATCCACTTAAAAGTAGTTTTGTAGGTTTCTCTATGTGCCTTTCTATATGTGTATAGGTAATTTTGAAATAATTCGAATTCTATAGCTGTCTTCTGTTTACTATTTTGCTATTTTTCATTACATAAATTTATGACAAATACTTAAACTAATCAAAATCAAGAATTAATTTTTCCCCCTACCTCTCTGGAAATAGTAGGCTGCATAGGGAATTAGAAGTGATTGCCTATAAAGTCCTGGAAATCAGATAGACTTATTCAGGGAGCAGTCTGAAGAGGTTGCCATCAAGTCAGGTTGAGTATACATGTGATTCTAATTTTGCCAGCTGCCTCAGACACACACTAGCCAGATCAACTAATGCTCCTGTTTTTCAACCTGAGTTTGAACTCTGCAGTCCTCACCCTAATGCTCACTAACACTTGATGTTTTCAAATTTGCAAAAGTCTCTGTGGGTTCCGTTCCCTTTTATACTTTCTAAAGCTCTCTCCCAAGCTCCTGCAATTCTCCTTTGAGAATGACTAAAGAATTCTATAATCCTCTTACTTGAGAACCTGATTTGCAAATGCTAAGAAGGGATATATGCTTCTACTATGCTTATTAGCATTAATAGTTGCAAATATGTAGCCAGGTCTTGCCACCTTACTTAGGAAAAATTCCCAGGCAGTTATCAGTTATCAAGCTTGTTTGTTTAACGGGCACTTTTCATGTGCTTACTTTGTGCTGCACAGAAGGCTAGGCAGCTCAGCTCCTCTAGAAGCATTCTGCTTTGCCATACAGTCTGATACCTACAGCTCGCCCAACCATAGGGAACAGGGAAAAGTTAAAGCATATTTAATGCCCAACGTGCAACCCAACTCAATAGTGAGAAATAAGCAAAGGCTCCTCAGAAACTCTCTGACAATCAGCAGGATGCTAAAAATCTTAGGCAAATACAATTGGAAACATCAGGTTAGTCTCTGTAACATCTCTGCATTCATCCTGTTGGGTTGTCTCCAGCTTACACCATGTCAGCTCAATCCATGAATTTTTTTCTTTCAAATTGATTTGGCATGTTCATTACAGTCACCCCAAATGTGAGTGATTTCAGAGAATGTTTCATCTTTCACTGGATGTTTGGCACATACCCTTGGATACTGTAATTATTCTACCTTTTGTGTTTCTCCTCATTATACATGAAGTGCTGGAGAGAAGCCATCCTGTATGATTGAACATTGATATTCTTTTTCGACCCTTTCATAGAGTATATTGATTTGTGCACAGGGCATGGCTATGAGACTATGTGAATCAGCTCTGATTTGTGAATTGGCTGTCATCTGTTGTCACAGCCCTACTGACCTCAATTTCTGTACACTGAAAATGGGAATGACAAATCTTATTCCTTTCCAACAAAGAGCACATTGAGGATTAACTGAATAAGGGCCCCAAAGCACCAGGAAAACCTAAAGCCTGACCAAAGAAGCCAAATACTGATACTATTTCAGGAACCAAAGGATGTGTCATCATAGTTTCCAAATAAGAAGCACCCCACAGACTAGATCTATGATTGATCAGGAGAGCAACTGTGAGCGCAGCTCTATGAGGCCCTGTCAGAAATCTGCCTTCCAAAATGTGCCTTCTAGTCAGAGGCAAAACCCCATAGAATAACTGCATTCCAACCTGGCCAGCTGTGACAGCAACAGGGTCACTTTCTAGATCAGCTCTGCCTAGGAAAGTGCCTAAATAGCACTGGGTACAAAAGATCAGAAGTTCACATACACCACTGGCTTCCATATCAGATAGCACAGCTACAGAATATTTCCACCGGCACAGAAACTTTCACTAGATTGGGTTATTTACAATGATAACCACTTAACCTACCTCAAGTCAATCATTACAGTAGCATTGGGTCACGCCTTCTCTCACAAATGATGAACTGTCCCAAGTAGTTTAATTTTCCTTTAAGAGGCTAGGATGAACCAAGGTTCATGTTCTAAAGAGACCTATCAATCAGTACTCAATTCTTAATTTTTGAAGGAATTTCATCAAGGCACAAGGTCTAGAAGCTAATGTCATTTTAGCTGTGAATTCCAGCTGGTCCGCAGTCTCAGTATCCAGGATTTCACATGCCCCTCCTCTCATAATTCACCCACGAATTAGAGGCTGATTTTATTTATTCCCTCTTTGTTTACAGTATCACATCTACTTGGTAAAGAATGAATGCTGGCAGAGATGTGTCTTGCTCGTTATATATGCAAAAAGACTAACCACCAGATACAGACCCAAGTTTAATGACTTAAAGCACATTATTCATCACACTTGATTTTACTCCTATTCTCACATACATCTCACATCTAACAGAAGAGTCCTCATGCATCTGTCAAAAGCCAACAAACAAACCAAGATTATATAAGCATAGCATTCATAAAATAGGCAGCAGAATGATAAAGGTGACAGATACCACAGAATGGTCAGGGAAATGGATGTTGAAACATTTCTTCAAAACTGAGAACACTGAAGTTGAGAGTGGTGCTTCAAAGCTGGCTGATGAATGGAATCAGAACGAGAGCCTCTCAGGTCCCAGTGCTGGGCCCAGAACTATTTTGGACACTTGGATGTTTTTCAGATCAGGATGAAGAAGACTAAGTTGGAGGGGTGGAAGGACACTTGCCCTTTTCAAATGGCAGGAGTAAAGTCCTCCTGGTACCTGGCCAGCACCTGGGCCAGCATTCCACTACCTAGTATGGGAGAGGGTCTTTCTCTTTAGCTTATAAAAGCATTTCAAGTCTTCCGTCTGGCTTCAAATTGCTGTTTCTTAGAGTAACCTAAATGCCTAGTCAATGGTGTTTCTGGAATCAGAGCACAGTTGATAAACTGGCTAATTTATTTGCTTTGTGTCCTTATAATGTCTTCCTTTGGAAAAACACCGAGATCTCTAACCTCACTTCTCCCAGATAGCATCTAAGCACTTATCTTGAGGATTCATATATGTGTGTTTTTAGGAGTCTGTAAATTCTCTGAAAAGGGAAAATGAAATTCAGCTCTTAGTCCATAACTTTCATTGCATTATCAAAGGTGCTCATGATCAAAAAAGGCTAAAACCTTCTAATGGAAGGAGGGAAAGATGCAATATCTAGGGTGGGGGGTGGGGGGGTGGAGATTACTGGAGCCAAGAAAAGTGGTATAATTGCAATAAGATATAATGAAAACAGCTATTTAATAGAAATAAACAATGTAAATGAAGGAGAGCATTTGCTCAAGAAACAAGGTTGAAGATATATTTTTCTTAATTGCTTTTACTTTGTCCAGATTTTCAGAGTTTCAAGTGAACTCTTCCTTTTCATGTCAACTCCTTCTTTCCACTCTCTTACACACAATAGAGTAGCAGCATATACAGTCATCTTGCATGGAAGAGTTTGGAATGCCAACCAGGCTCTGTGATGGTGGCACTGCCTATACAGCTGCCTGCACAGCTGGAGTACTGGTAGCTGTCCAAGGGAGTGAAGCGTTCTCCCGAATCCTTTGTCTCACAGGATTCCTGCAAACTGTGCTTCATAACTCTACACAAAAGGGTGCCATAATAATAAAAAGAAAACCTGATGCCACTGAACAACACTGAAATGTAGCATCCCTAGTTAGAGGACACTATGGGAGAGAGAACAAGACCCCCAGAAGAATATGGAAAGTTCTGCTGCTCCATGGAGGTACTGTTAGGGTTATTGGAGAAAACATAGCCATGGAAAATATGTGCCTGGGATTCAGCTGGAAGCAGGAGCCAGGGCCAAGACTACAGTACTACTGTATACTTTCTTCTCCAAAATAGTATAACACACTAATCATCCACAAGAGGCAGTGAGAGCAGTCAGCAGGTCATTCAAGTTTGGGAAGGTCCAGGTGGGATCATAAGCTTACCTTTCATTTCAATATTTAGGGCAGACATCTCTTAATATGTTGTCTTCAGTTGAAATGCTGGCATTGGCTACTCCTAGGAATCTTTCCGAAGAATGCAAAAAAAAACATTAATTTGAAGGCAATCCTATGTTCACGGCAGCACTATTTATAATAGCCATGCATTGGAAACAATCTAAGTGCCCAGACAGATGAGTGGGTAAATGATGTTTATGTACATAAGGGAATACTACTCAACTGTAATAGAAGGTGAACTCCAGCCATTGCAGACAATGTTGATGCAGGTGGAGAGAATTAAAAAAAAAAAAAATCAGGAGAAAGAAAACACAGGTGATCGCTCTCATGTGGAATATAATTAACCAAAGCAAAGGGACAAAGAAAAACCAAATAAATCCTAGCAATATGACAGCAAAACTGAGGCTACCAGAAGTTTGGGGGCAGGAGGGGAGGAAGGAGGGGCAAACGGGCTGTGCTGGTAGATTGGTTAGTGAGGCTCTGAGGATGGGCAGAAGTGAACCTATATCCCTAAAATATACATGCTGCAAACTGTTACCTCAATAAATATTTAAAAATTAAAAAAAAATACAACAATGGAATTGAGACGTGCCATATGACAAAGAGCAAGAAGTGTCTGCACAAACAGTGACTGTCAGAGTCAAGAGACATAAGTCTCATGGAGGAATGGAAATCATAACTTTTAAAAATGCCTGTTGGGTAGGTGCATAGACAATGGGAACCACATAGACAATGGGAACCACTGGTTGTTTGCCCGGGGTCTTGACTACTAATGGAATATAGTTCTTCCAGCTTTCTGAGCAGTTTCTCAGGGACTCTGCTCATCAGTATTAACCTTCCAAGAAGAGAATGGTAGAATCATGGCCAGGTAGCAAGTACTCCAGAACATAATATCTTGGTCGGTTTTAAAAGAAATCCTCATTAGCATTGACTGACTGAAGATATTTTATAAAGGAGATAGGTTATAAACCTCTTCAATATCAAAACGCAGGATGGAATGATTGGTATATTTTATTTTGACTTTACATGCGGTGTTAAAAACCCAAAGTACATATTATTTACACATCCACAATACAAGTTTACAAGATATCTATACATGTTAAAGTACTCTATAAAACAGTATAGAGCAACTTCACTTTTAGGGTTACTTTTTATGCCGTACCATTAAAAAAGATACAATCTGTGTTTACCTTTGCACAAATGGATAAAGCATTTTAAAAATTAAATTAACAGGATAGAGACTAGATTTTATGTTAGAAATTTCAACATAAATACTGATAGAACTCACATTACAAACTACAAGGCAGCACAATGTTACAAAATGTTATCGGGGTCACATAGAGTTACTGTTCCGTTTTCCGCACGCCGGGATTAATATTGGTAAGGTGAATTCAAACACGCTTGGTCGGCGGTGGACTGAGTAGTGTTTATCGTTGGTTGGTTTAATTTACTATTAATCTGTAATATTTTAGTTGCAAAGCTGAAGTGCTTCAAGAACAGAAGTTTTAGCTTCTGAGCTTCCAGACATCTCAGGGAATCACATTCTTTATAAAACAATATTCTCAAAGGAAAAGAATAGCTGTCTCAGTATTCTACATTCTGGATAAAGATGCTCTGGTTTCTGCAACCCATCCTCCCCCAAGTGACAGACAGCATCAGGGTGATCACAGGAAATCAGCTGAACTTATTTGTCTGACTAAGCCAGGAGCATTCCTCTGCCTTGGTACTTTCTTGGATAAACTGTGGTGTAGTGTGCAGCTCACTTAACTGAAACAGTCATCGGGTTGCACATCATCAGCTGTGAGTGGTTTCTGCAGAACTACATCTAAATGACTCTAGCTGGTTTCCACAGGCGTCACATGACCTGGGCAACCTCATTTGACTTCACATTATCACTGTGTCATCCTCAGGAAAGCAGGAGTGGAATGTTTATAATGGCAAAGGGTAGAATGCTGCTATTTGGGTGGATTGTTTTACAATTAATTGATCTAGGTTGTTTTATGATTTTTTTTTAAAGTCCTTTCAGGTGCTGGTTGAAAAACGTTTACAACTGGCACTCAGTAAATGATGTGCTATACTGGAAAACACGTGACATATTTTAGAACTTCTATCATTCGCATGAATAAGGCACAAAATGCACAGATTCAGGTAAACTCACATGTAGTATTTACAGTATATTGTCATTACCTGCATGACTTAGGAGAAAATTCTCACATAACACAACATAGACAACATGATTGCACCTCGGGTAGGTTTTCATAGACTGTCCCTGTTAAGCCAATTACAATGACTTCGCATCTCTTTCTTTTTTCTTGTTTTGTTTTGATCTTAGGGGTAGGAGGAGTTAAAGAAGTGAAATACTACTCCATAGGAAAAACCAAACAATCAAAATAAAACCTTATCAGTGTCCAAGTTTAAATAGAGTGACACAGGTTTGGATTCACAGTGGACAGGTAGATTTTACTATTGAATACTGGTGGATAAAAGGATACCTCTTAATATCTCTATCTCCTTTAGCTGGCAAGACTGTAATAGAAGTTTCAATGAATAGCAGCACAGAATTACTTAGAATGCTTACATTCTGGCACTGGGTACCATATAAGTCAAGTTACTCATTTTGACGGTCAAATCGGCTTCAATTTTATTTCCTTCTGAGAGCTGAACCCAATGGACTGCTGTGGAAAGAAGCTATTGTCTCTCATTCCATCATGTTCAATGTAAACAACTCCATAGCACAAAAAGATGTAGATGGGCACCTACACAAATCCTAATGGGGACAGAACACACAGACACACCCACACCCACGCACAGAAGCACACATCCCCACACACACAACACAGTTCATTGGTGGCATGAAAAAAGTGCCACACATGAAAAAATGCTACAATTTGGGTCAAAGACTGAAATTTTAGCAAATTGTTTGGTAATCTACAAGTTCTTTTCTTTGAGACATTACCATTTTTTTTTTGACATTTGTGCAAGAGGCAAGGTGAATGCATACATAAGAAAATGTTCACATTGAATGGGAAGACCACACCTAATGGCAGTCTAAGTTGAACCCATTTTCAAGTATTTGCTCACAGATTCTTCTGAGTACTGTGTCAGCCCTTTCTACCAGTAGGGTTGCCCCCTTAGAGTGACACATCTCCTTAGCTTCAAACAAAAGAAATGGAATGACCAGCACCTTCCTTTGTTTTCAGACAAGTACACAGAAGCCTTGTTGCAGTAGCTACATGTGGCAAGTTCTGATGCTGCCAAAGTTAGAAAAGTTTCTTTGGCCACTTGGCTCTCTTAAAATACAAGCGAGTCTCTGTTCTTAAGGTACCCTTACAACAGCATCCTCTCACAACATGAACAGAATAAAGCCACACGGGGGATAGCACACTGGAGGCCTAGTAAGTGTATTTGTTCAGTGGTCTGACAGATGTGGTCTGAGGAACAAATGAAGGCTTTGGTGGCACATCAGGTTTTAAGGACGGTGTCCTCTTTAGTCCCGTCCTGGGAAGGGTGCCGTTACTGGTATAGCTGCTCTGTCTGGAGAGAGAGGGCTGCAGATGAACACTCACTGGTGTTCCCTGGATATAGTCCACCTTCGCCCCTGTGGGGGTGGGCATGTACCCGCCTCGGTTCATACTAGGCTGTCTAGATAACAAAACACCATTCGGTGAATTTAAGTTTTTAGGCATTGCAGATATAGAGTGCCTCTGAGAGGAATTTTTGTGATAACCCCTTTGTCTTTCCAGGGAAGTCATTGGGACTCCAGGAGTGGTGGGGACGTCCACTCGCTTGGTGGGGCTATTTCTGGGGAGGGTTGAAGGAGGAGAGTAGAGTGATGCCTCCCGGTTAGGGACTTTGGGTGGGACTTCAGACATAGGTCCCACAGGATCCAGCATGAGGGTCTGGTGGGCCATCTGGATGTCTCCCATGATGGCTTTGGGATTGCTATTTGGGTCATTTAGGTGTTTCAGCAGATCATTGAGGGTATTTCTGGAATCCACAGAACGCCGGTGATCTCGTTTACTAGATGACTTTGTAAGAGGGTGGTCAATGTTCTGAAGCTTCTTTTCAGCTTTGTGAGCATTGGAGTTTGAGAAAGACGTGTTGTAGTCATGGGTAGCATTAGGAAGAACGATGGCACTGGGTATATGCCCATGACTTAATGGGGAATGGGGTGGAGGACTAGATGGGAAAAACTGAGGTGTTTCCTTCCTTGAAGCCCCATGGCTGTGGGCCTTCTCCGAGTGGCTCTTCATGGCTTGCAGAGTCTTCTGATGAAGCACAGGCGTAGACTCAGGTGTGGGGAGAGCAGCCAGCTCGGGAGGTTGGCCTCGATGGTCCATCACCAGGGATTTAGTGTCCCCATTGGGTGGCACCTCTTTCCGACTGGTCAGCAGGTTGCTATACAACTTGGGAGAATCAATATTCTGTTGATATTCTTTGACTGGGCTGTCAAAGAGACCATTCAGTTTGGCAAAACTTCCACTGGAGTCGGTGCAGGACTGAGCGGATTCTGCATCTTTATGAATCTTTCTGTTTTTCCGAACAAACATGTCGCGATAGCAGTACACAGCCACCCCTGCAATGAATGCACCCAAAACAAAAGCAGCAAAGACACAGGTGATGAGGACATTCATGTGGACCATCTGGTTGGACTCTCCAGACTGGACTTCCCATCGGACACCTGCAATAGACACACAGGGAGAGTCTGAGCGAGGCACTTCTTGCAAGCAGTATTAACCAGTAGGTGGCTTCCACTGAGGCAACACTACCTTCCCAAGGTCCATATGCTTAGCTTGGAGGGTCAGGTAGGCTCTAAAATTCCATCTATACGTGTATGTCTTTTCCCTTAATCGCAACAGGATCCCTGGAGTCATAGGATTGCTGCGAATGCCAGAACTTGAAACTACCAGATTTGTGCTTGTCTCTTTTCTCCCCAAGGCCTCTTAAAGAATTGTTGTATAATACTGTGTAACATTCTTAGGAGTTTCTACTCAAAAATTAGAGTTAGAAAGTATATCTTTTCTAAACGGTCAATTTTAAGTTCATAGAATGTTGGCCTCATGATTTTTCCCTCTAATTTATAAATCACAATAGAAGAGCAGATGAATGGATGAATTGGCACAAATATACATTATGTTAAAAGAAATAATTCTTTTAACTCATACAGTGATACAATGATATTATCTTAGAATCAAACATAATCTGTTCACAGAATAAAAATATCAGCTTGGTCACTGTTAGCTACAAACACAGACTTTCATGTTTACTTTGAATTTTTTTTTTCATTCCATCTTGGGGTGAAGTACTCTTGAATTGCTGCTATGAAAGAAATCCAGGTAGTCTAAGGAAAGAATAATCCTATGTATTGGTTAACTAATACCACTTAGATATCTTGATGTTTATTTGAGAAATATTTAAATTAGACTAGAAGAAAAAGAGTTCATTAGTGGGTCATTATTGGGATATTTAATGCAACCACAGACATCTAACAGTCAAAGAAATGTTAGTTTAAGAGGTATCCAAGTCTGTTATATGCTATAAATACAGCTATCCCAGAACAAGGTAAGTCAGAGCAATTTTGAAGATTGCGTGGCTAAAGGTTAGTACTAATGCTTTTATATGTTAGTTATTTTTAATTAATGTTCAGGGTTATGGAATTCAGTGGCATTGTGAAAGTCAGAGAAAGAAAAGATGAAAACAATGGTATTACTAAAGAAAACAAAGCAAAAAGAAGGATTATAAAATTGTTTACAATGAAAAGAGACAAAACCAAAAATCAACAGATGTAAATCATAAATGACAATGCAATGCCATCAAACTGACTGGAAACCTGATACCACAGTTTAGCAAGCACTAAAGAACAAGACTCTTTTCAAAGTAATATATCTAATAAGCCAGCTCAACAGGCAGCTATTTTATAACTGCACTTACTATCGGCTGAAAATGATAGTTATGGACAAACATTCTGTTGCATTTTATTACTGGGGGCATTCAAGCACCTCACCTATCCTTTTCATAATATGTTTTAAATTGCAGCAAAACAAAGGGCCGGGAATGCTCCGAGATAAAACATCGGATATCAGGATATTTGCAATTAATGAGTTTTGGGTTTTTGATGTTGCTGCCATGACCTCTGAATTCTCTGGTATCCAGCAGACTCTCAGCTTCTTCAGACAGAAACCAACACAGATTAGATTGTCTGAGTGGTTGTTTCACCAAACCTTTCTTTAACAGCTTTCCACCTCTTTCATCTTTAAAGGAATGCACTTAAATGCAACCACAGAACACCGGAGTGACTGTGCAGTGACTGCGACCAGTGTGGTGGCAGGGCAGCTGCACTCCGGCTCCCTTCTGGAGAACCCTAGGCACAGCTCCTCAGAGATATCAGGAATCAGGTTTCCACTCAGTGAGGGATGAGTTCCCTGGTGCGGCCTTACCCTTTGGGATACCTGATAAAGGATCAGTAAAATCAGAAGTGATTGGGTCATCTTGAACTACAAATTTCCGGGAGCTCGTCAGTTTAGGTCTCCAGGTATCAATCACTTTAGGTGTGATTTCTGGGATACTTGCCATTGTGGTAACAGAAGATGAAGATACCTCCATGTCTGTGGTGGCAAACAGATTTTTTTTATTAAGGTGGGTAATGTCAGCAGATTTTTCTGACTGGTGTGTTGCATTTTAAAGTCAAGTTTAAGTAAATTTTATGAGAAGGCCTGCTCTAGGATTTCACAAAAACACATATGAGAAGACTACATCAAATTACTCTATTCCAAGGGAAAGATGAAAACTAAGAATTAACAGTAAGACACGTTCAGCGGGTTTCAAAGTTAAAGAAATTCAAAACACTGCTAGGGAAGCCCCCATGGTGATTACCAACCCACATGGAAGGTAATCCAAGTCCCAAAGCTTAATTGCTTCTTTCTTATCCTTTTTTGAGTTAGTATTCTATTTCCTTTTCGCATATATTTAAAAAGGCACTTTCAGAGAAGGCTGAGACTGCGCATCTTTTACTGGGGATGCTACGGGCCACTTCACAGGGAAACACCTGGTTAAGTCTCTCTATACAATTGATTTTGGACCTAATAAACCAGCTACGCTGGACTGAGGGCCATCCTTCCATCTACAGTTTATTCACTGCATTCAGGACTGTGTCCACAGTAAAGCACTGAACTTTGTCTGTGCCTTCCAAAATGTCCAGGGAGTTTCTTCCAAAGAGTTAGCAGCAACTCATGCAAAAGAATGGCATTTATAAACTGAATAAGGATGTTCTGATATAGAAGCTCTGCCATCCTTTTCTCCCCCGAGGAATAAAACTGCTGGTAAGTTTTAGAAGCAGCAGTAGAACTGGAAGTAACTTACACTCTAAGTGTATCTACGATCGGTTTATGCCAAGTAGATTTTCCCCTCAACAGGTAAGCATATGATTTTAGGCTAAAACCTCAGAGGCCCCAATTCAAACTGATGTAAATGATCATAGAGAATGACTCCAAAACAGATACAGACAGACAGGTGTGGAGTCCACGGAAAACCTTAGTATATTAGAAACCAGCCTCACTTAATGGAGCCTTTTTCACACCACTGCAACCACAGCATTCAAAGACTGTCAGGAATACTGCAAACCATTCAAAAACAGGTCTCTAAAATGTTTAAATACACATTTTTGGCAAAATGTGTATTTGTTTACTAGGTCTTAGGAGAGGTGAGGAGAGAAAGGGGAAATAATGAGGTCCTGCCATCCATGGACTAAAGATGGCTAGAGGGAACATTCACGATGCAAAGGAGTGAGAGAGAAGAAAGCCTGGGTGATGTGCGTGCAGCTGGAATGCAATCTACATTAATCCACTTGATTTCTCTTACAGGATGTGCCTTGGTCAATGATGGACTGTCAACATGCTACAGAGGGGTGAAGTGCTGAGGAAGAAAAAGTCTTTTGGTTCTATCAGTGGGGTTATGAGTCAAAGCAGAAAAATGAAGGGCCGCCAAACTGCGCAAAAGGAGGGGAGAAGGGGCAGAAAATGCTGAACTGAGGGAAAGAAAAGGTTGTTAATTCAAAAAAATGAAAAAAAACTAACCAGATGTTGGACCGCCAAATATTTTGTAATCTGGTGTAGTTGAAGTAGGCAAAATTTCTAAAAGAATTAAAGGAACAAGTAATCAGTAAAAAGTAACCAAAAGAAAGCAAAAACCTATGAAATTCCAATTAACTAAAAAAGTAAAAAAAAAAAAAAGATTATAAATTAAAAGGTTAACCTATTGGTTAAGACTACCTTTCTCTAGATTTCCTACAAAATTGTCAATGGTGAAGGAAAAAAAAAAAAAAAGTAAGATTCACCTCTAATGTATCCCCATGAACCAAACAGCTCGGCTTTTGCGAAGTTTAAGTTATCTGCTAGGTGGTATGTGTCCTGAGTTATTAAAAGGCTGATTGTAAAATAATGTTCACGTGCAGATGTAGTTAAAAAGCAGTGCCAGGGAAGAAGCTCGGTCTTACCATGGCAGTCCCCTAGATGGGCTGTGTTGCCAAATTCTGTGTCTTGTTCATATCCTCCAGCGCTGTGGTTATGGAAAGCAAAGAAGTCTTCAGTTAACAGCCTTCATAGGAACACAAGTGACAACCAGAGCAGAACCAAGAACACAGACTGATTAGTAAGAACGAGCAGAGAAAAAGTGAAGATTTCAACATAACTTGCTAAAAGGAGCAATTCTGCTAAACATTTGGTAACTGGAATGTTTAAGAGAGCAGAAAACAATTTTTTTTTCTTTCCATTTCCCTTAGGTATAGTACTTGTCTACAATTCTCCTTCCTTCCCACAGCTGCAGAATTTCTTTTTTTTTTTTTTTTTCTTTCTCCCAGGCCAAAATGATAAATAAATAGAAGAGAAAAAGCAATTTTTTGAAAGTTTTCTACAATTTCTAGCTTTAGCGGCCCTGGGGAAGACAGACAGATCTGAAGGTCTTGGCTGATGTGACAAAACATACTTACACCATCCCTGGGGTCACTCTCCCACAGCCCCCCTGGCTTAACCAGCCACAGTATGGGTCCCGGGATGCAATACAAGACCTATGGAAAACCAAACAGAATGTCAATTGGATTTTTCTCATCATCAAATGTCTTGATTATGTAGGGGTTAAGCAAGTAAAGGAATATCAGCTTACTTTTTACATGATCCATAATGCTCACAGCGACTGAGGGGGATTCGAATGACGCAGCTGGAGAAGGCCACATAGAGAGCGTGATGGTCTTTATCCAACTGCAATGAGATGACCTTTCTGTCCTCCTCATTCTCAGCATTACACCTATATTGTGGGGAACATTTTAAAGTCATTCAGTTAATAACTCTAAAGTCATACAAACTATATAAAACAAGTGGCTTCTGGTTTTTGCAATTACTGGGAACTGGGTAGGACTTAAGGAATGTTCTCCATAGCTAACCAAGCAAGCATAAGAGTTTGAAAAGTAATAATTATGCGATTTGTCTTCTGCTCTGCATGGCTGGCTAAATTTCAGGCTGGACAAAGGGTTTTGTGAAATTGCTTTCCCATTCTCATCACTGGAGGGAACTGCATTTGTGAAAGTTGTGTTAGACTAAAGGAAAGAAAAAGGGTCAAGACTAAGTGCATTTAAATCTTCCTTTATGGGATGTTTTTAGATCTCTCCTTAGGGTCCTCTGCTCCATTTCTCTCACCTATTTCCTTGTTGTTATATTTTTTCTTTTTCTAATACAAATAAATTTTTACATCAGTGGTTGGAAGAAAATGCTTAACTAGAAAGCGCCCTCTCTTTCCCCCAACCCCGTAGGAGCGCGCGTGTATGTGTGTGTGTATAGTCAGCTGTGTACTGCAGGAAGCATCCTGAAATTTACCTGCAAGGTAAGAGGAGCAGTGCTAAAATGTTCTCATTTTTCAAAGGTGAAAAATTAAGAGTGAATTATTTTTATAACTCATCCACTGCCTACCCTCCTAAGCCCCAGTGGACTCCCAGGATTCATTTCAGCGAGGAGGATAAAAACCCAAAACACTAATATGCCAAGTCACTGCTCATTTAGAGAGCTGAAAGGAAATGACTAGATGAAATACACGCGGGAAATTTTTGAGCAGCACCGAAGAGCATCCTGTAAAATACACCTACTTTGCATGGTTGTAGGCTTCAATCTCTTCCAGTAAGATGCTGTCATTCAAAGACAACGGGCTGGTCTTTGCCAAAACTTTAAGTACCACGCCAGCTTCCGAGCCAACAAAGATGACGGTGTAGTTCTGGTGCGGCCCGGCAGTATGATCCACGGCGATGGCTGTCAGCCTGTACCTGCGGGGAGGTGGCAAGTCAGTGGTCCAGCAGCAAAAGGGGGAGGGGCGCGGCCGCATTTTATTTATGGACTTTAAATTAAATGTTTTATCGATTGCACATATATTGATATACATGTATATTACATCATTGTCTAGCCCGTGGTCCTCCCATCACCTTATAACCCGTGAAGCATCTTAATGTTCATTTTACCTGATCCGAGTCTTTGTGAACCAGGGCTCATCGGCGATGGGTGGGACCGCAGAGTCCATCAGCGGGTGGGATTTGATGAATGACAGGGTTTCATCCGGGAACTCGATGGACGTTTTATAAGCTTCCGCGAGGCCATGCTTAGCACAACAGCCAGGCCTAAAAGGAAAACATGGTGTTTTTTTCCCCCCTTCACACGTTATATCTAAGGAGTTACTGTCCATGATGAACGGAGACGTCAAGCGAGAAGGGAGAATGAGTAAAACTAGTTTGTTGTTTCTCCCCACTCTGCTCCCAGGGCTGGGTCTGCGCCTCCCAGCTGCACAGGGGCCCTCTCTGCTTGGAGGTCGTGGTTGCTCTCTGAGGAGGATGCTTCCGGTGACCGGAGGCTTTGGCTGAAAACAAAAACAGTTTTCCTCTTTGTTCTTTACCTTGGCTTTGGTACTTTGTCCTCAGGGACAGCTGTCCAAACTGAATCTGGAGTTTTCTGTTCTTTAAACCGTCCTTTGAATACTTTTTCAATGTCATCCATGCTGAATGCACAGACAGCAGAACCGGGAATGCTGAAAAAGGAGAAAACCCTCAGGAAACCATCAGGCAACAGTGGGCCGCTCTGGGTTCCCACGAGCAAGCAGGGAGGGTGGCAGGAAGTCCAGGAGTCTGAGCTCACCTGTTGAGCTGAGTGGTAAACACCCCGACCACAGTGGGGATGCCATTGATTTGAATTATGTCAGTGATAGACTGCAGCACATCAAAGTAGAAAAATGAATCTCCCGGGACAGAACAGTTCAGCCGAGCCTTCAGAAAGGAAGTCCAATGTTTCTCCAAGACCCGCTGGGAGCCCCCCATGTCGTTTTTACATATGCGGGCTACACGGGAATATACAGCCTGCAGGGGCGCAAAAGCAAAGCAACAGGCTTAGAAGCCCAGAGGAATGGAAACAAGAAGCTGCTATTTAAGGGAGGGATAAAAAATGCTAAAGATACGTCTGGTTCAAAAGAATCTAGCAGCCTTCTCTCTGGGGGGCTGTAGAATGAGACTACAAACTAGATTTACCTGCATGAAGAATGGCCATTTTCCTGTTCTGCCACAGAAGCTCCCCAAGAAGTGAGCTATTGAACTGCCTTGCTGAATGGAAACCATCCCTGCACTTTGTCTCACACTTTGCTTCTCAAATTGTTAATGAAATTTGCCATCCTTCAAGATGACACAGAAGGGGTTGCAATACTTTAAACTCCTATGGGCTTTTACGGGAGCACTCAAGATTGAACAGCGCCCTTACTTTCCAGCCTGCCTTTGACACTGGGAAAAAACAAACTATTAATGTATTTCTAAAGAGTTAAAGAAGGCTCCATAGCTCAAGGGTGCCTGTAGAACACTCTCTGTGGTGACAGGAAAAATGAGACCTTCTCAAGGCTCAAGGCTGCTGTTCCCACCATGGCCATTGTTCAAGGTTTGCCAGCAATTATTCTCATGATAAGCAACTCACTTCCCTGCATTTGGCCCTAAATGCACTGCACGGACTACTAGAAAACATGCCGAGACTATCACTCTACCAAGATGGGCTCCATTCCATGCTGTACAAGTCCGCAGTAGAAGTGAAATGCATATACTTGCCTTGCCTAAATTATTATGTTCTACAGCAATTTCTCGAAAGAAGAAATAGACATAGTTTCCGTATTCTATGGCATGAAGAAAGTGTGGTTCTGAAAGAAAAAATGGAAAACAAAAATGGTTCCTAAAGGATAATTCAATTAGCAAAGACCCCGGGCTGCTAGGCATAACTGACAGATGTCACACAGCTACACTCAAGCCAGTGAGAATGCTGAAGTGCCAAAAAGTCTGAGGAGCCCTGATATGGGTGTGCTGTAGCTTCAGGGAAGCCAGTCTTTAATGTCAGCTAATGGGCTGTAAAAAGGCCTGCAGGGAGCTGAACTACAGCATAGGTCTTTGTTTCAACACATTTATTCATTAACCTATTTAACTAGGAAGGAAAACCTCTTATGTTGAGAATAAAAAAATCTTGATTTCCAAACTCCAAAGAACAAAATGACTGCAGATATGAACTAATCGAATCTCTCTGTTTGTTACCTTTGCAGGGTAGGTAGATGAGAATGGGCAAGGGGTGTTATGTGCATTTAGAGTTAGGCAAACTGTCACACAGAAATGAGTTCTCTCTTTTTCAAGGCTACGGAGGATAAAACCCTGCATGAATCTACTTTCTGGACATGACTCGTGATGTGTCACTTCACTGCCCATCAGTGTCCCTGTTCATAATCAAACAGTTTTTAGAGGCTCTAAATAAATGGCCTCAGTCACGCACTGACCCTCCTGATGCTTCTGTTGCCACTAAGGCCCTCCTACTGCCCTTGATGATCCCATAGCAATACTCTGCAAGGTACCTTTTATCCATTTGGAATCATATTTTATTGTTCTCAGGGCAGATCCATCACCCATGCTCCGATAAATAACAGCATCACTGGCCAGGAAGTCAGCCACAGTGGCAGAGTACAGCTTCCCATCTGAAACCCAAGTTATAATTTGGATAAAATAACCATAATTATCCTGTTGTGTGTAATCCTGTGGAGTGTTACACCCTTTTAAGTGCTGTCACCTGTGTGATTACTATGACACCAACCTAAATCGGATGCTCAGAATCAATCGTTGATAGGTTGGCTCATGGTGTTACCTAATTTGACACACACGGATCTAAGCATCAAAAAGTTAAGTGACTTATTTAGGGTCACTTAGCAACACAGCCAAATTCAGAAAACTCAACATAGTTTTACTTTAAATTCTTCTTTTCTGGAAATTACTCTCTGAAAAACCTCTATCAACAAGGTAACCATCCTCCTGTTGATAGACTTTTTCTTCTTTGAAATTCTTTTTGCACTTTCAATGTCATTAATCATTTATATTCATTATACTAGAAAGATCTTACCAGCAAAAAGGGCAACATTGGTTTGTCTGGCATCAAATGGACATCTTGCCAGGCCACTAATTTCTTCCCCATCATACTCTAAGGTATTCAACTACAAAAGAAAAATAAATAGCTGGTGTCACGTCTATTCAACATACCTGTTTGGAGGCAAAACTGATTTATTTGTACTGAAATTCTACTTGAAGAATGCTATCTTTATTCTTCCATATCATTAGAGATAAAATTACTTACTGGGTTACAGCAGAAGAGATTCAATGCTAAAATCATATCACTAAAGGAAGAAAAGTTGCTTAAAAAAAAAAACACATGATGTAAAATATACTTACCCTATAGTATCTACACATGGGATTAAATGCGTTCGTACCACAGACAAAAACCATCTCATCGTTTCTTGGAACAAACACTTTAATAAAGTTGTGGCATTCATCCTAAAGAAAGTAACAAGTACGCAGATATTAGTCCATCTAATGTTGTAATCAAACTCATTCGGAGTAGAGCCATTTCTCTATTTTACTTACTTTATGTTTTCCTTTCATAGCACAGTTTTCTCGGTCTTGTTGCCTTGATCGCCATGTCAGCTTCTATATTAATCAAGCAAAACCAAAGTTCAATTTTTAAGTGTGAAAAATTTTAGTGAGGGAACACTAGTTCAAGTTCTGGGGGAATGTAAATAAACTTGCCACCCACATTCACTCACCTTGCTTGGTATTACTTCTGTTTTGGGGATTTCATTTAAGTTTACTGTGTAAACTTGATCCCTGTTGGGAAAAAGACAGTAAGTCATATAATGTGAATGCATAAAAATGTTAAGCTGGTTCTTATTTTATTTTTACAGTTCTGCCTTGTATTGTGTTTTGAAAAATCATTTGGCTTTTTTTCTGTCTCCAAGTCTACAAAGGGTGTTTTTTCATTAGTGAGATGCTTTTATCCATCATTGTGGTTAGGGAGCAGAGGAAGCTCTTGTCTTGAGGCGAGGGTCAAGCTGCTACTTGGTGTTAGCATAGATGTACTTCTAATATTTGCTTGAGTAATTCCATTTTAAAAAAGAGTAAAGAAAGATTTTTCCCCTGCTGCTTTAGAATGGTGTATGATTTCTTGATGGCAATAAGAAAATCAGAGCGCTGAAGGCTTTAGCTCTGCATTTTGTTTCTGGTACACAACACTGACTCCTCTCAGTGAATATTTTTGGCTCCTTGCAATTTTTGATCACAATCACATATTAGTTTTTCATGAACTAGACACATTAATGCAAGCACCACAAGAGAAAAGAATTTTAATCTAATAAACCAACGAGAGGAAAATTACCTGCCAGCAATATAAAGTGTGTCTCGAATTTTCAACATCAGCTGAAAGTCCAGTCTGTGTTGTGATTCGTTGCCTGAAGGGCGTCCTCTAAAAACCGGATATTGCCTTGAATCTGCAAGTAAAAGTGGGCTAAACCATCAGTCAGGATTATGGAGCTGAAGAATCAATATGCAGCATTGATTAGCTGTATATACTAGTTGTAAAAAGGTTTTAACTAAATTCCTCTCTTAAGGTCTTGAATATAAATGAATAAAAGGCAGAAAATGTCAGCAAATGGAATGGTCTTTTCTTTTTGCTAAAATTATATAACCTATGTGGATGTTGCTTTATGAAAGCACCCAACAAAACTGTCCCATTTTTCCCCAAACACTAGACAATGGTCATGGGTGAATTAATATGCAAAACATTGAAAGGCACATAAAATGAATATGCTTAGGAAATCAAAACCTGAAGAGCTACCTTAGAAAAAAAGAGAAGGTTCTTTATTTTACTTACAGTGATAGTCAACAGTATTAAGGGGCTCATTGTCTTCAGGAAAGCTGACTGCCCTCAACTGGGAAATCATGAGTAGCAGCATGTAGGCACAGAGCAGGAAGAACCTCATGGTGGGCCCAGGTGGTGTAGAAACAGCCCCTCCTCAGAAATTTCACTTAGCTACCTGGAAAACAGAAAACATTTGGAAGCTCTGTAGGCTGTGGTGAGACTGTTTTTTCATTTGTACCCAGCTCAATTTCACCACCAGCTTTCTCCAATGCTCCCCTTCCCCCTCTGTCAGGTGCACTGGTGATGCTAGAGGAGGTGTCTCTGAGAACACTGGCAAAACAGATGACAGTATGCCAGGTTGGACAGCGAAAGGTGAGCACGTTCATGTTTCAGGCAAATTTGCAAGAGTTTTCTGAGGTAACCGTGAATGTCATCACAGCAAAATCTCCAGAACCACAAACAGAAATGCTGGCTGCTGACTTGGCAAGAAGTGGGCAAAGTTGGGTTAGGAATTTTAATTAAACTCCAATCTGCTTCCCTCCCCCCAGCCCTGAATCACATCCAGTGTGACTCATCTCTACCTCTCATAATACGTCAAAGTTGCCGCAAGACTATCTGGGGAAGTTAGTGGGCCTGTCACCCCTCATCGCATCTTTGCTTGAGGCATTAGCAAATCCCCAGCATTGTTTATACTTTGGCCCTAAATTTATAAGTAGAACAGTTCCTTAGGCTGATAACAATATGGAAGCACAGCACGGACATGAATGACCTTGAGTCAGAGTAAAGTAAAGAGAAAGGGTAAAGTCAGAGAAAGAAAAGAGATGATTTCACGATCAATCAATCAAGCTGAGCAGGGCAGAGATGAAGCCACACAGCTGACACCAGACCATGGGGAAAGCCTACATTTTTACATAAGCCATTTGGAAACAAACCAATAAGCTAAGTATGCCTGTCCTCTTAGCTTTATTGAACTTTAGAGCCATAGGGGGCCTTGGGGACCATCTAGTCCAACCCCCTCATTTTTCAGATGAGAAATGTAAGGGCTGGAAAAATTAAAGGCTTCAGTGAATTTCATGGAGCTATTTAGAGCAAAATCAGAGCCCAGACTCATTACCTGAGTCCCTATCTAGACTCTTACCATCAAATTAGTCAAAGAAATTAAATGACCAGATGTTTCCTTTCTTTCTTTCTTTCTTTCTTTCTTTCTTTCTTTCTTTCTTTCTTTCTTTCTTTCTTTCTTTCTTTCTTTCTTTCTTTCTTTCTTTCTTTCTTTCTTTCTTTCTTCCTTCCTTCCTTCCTTCCTTCCTTCCTTCCTTCCTTCCTTCCTTCCTTCCTTCCTTCCTTCCTTCCTTCCTTCCTTCCTTCCTTAATGCAGTAATATAAAAATTTTGGGTGACCATAATGGGCATATTTCACAGGTATATACATGTGTTAAATTTGATCATGTTTTGATCACATACTTAAGTATGTATGGTATATGTCAACACCATAACAAAACACTGAAAGCTATCAGAAATGTTAAAAATCTTTAAATGTTTTTAATTTATCAAAAAAAAATAGGTTCTCCCTAGGCCAAGAGGATAAGTATTTTAGGTGAAGCTATAAATACTATACGTGCAATAATATCACCCCTTCCTCAACCAAAATCATCACATACCTCGACTGTATTGAAGAGTAAATTATTTAGCTGCCTCTCAGTCTCCTATCTAGGAACTTTAGATCCCATCACAAGAATCATTTCAATTTCTGGGGGCGTCCAACCATTTAAGTGGGTACCTATGATGATTTCTTTTATCTTCTTAATGACAAACACACAGATGCGCATGTGGGTTGTGCAATGCTCTCGACATTTCTCTAAGTAATACAGATGCCAAGCATGAGTGTTTTAGACTCCTAGCTTTGCAAAACACAAAGAAAGTACTATCTTGCCATACCAAGACTCCTTAGGGGATGATCAATCCTGTGCAAGGCCTGTGTGACCTGGTTTTGTATGAAACTGAAGGTGTGTGGATACCGGCAGAAGTCTGACTTGGGCTTGGACAGAAAGCCACCACTTGCCAGCAGACTGCCCTGGGAAAGTTTCTTCAGTCTCTCTGAGCTTTAGTATCTTTACTTATAATATGTGAATAACACCACCTTCTCCAGAGGTTGAGAAAGAAGGATATCAGGCATATATAGATTTTGAGGCAAGGTAGTTAGTCTCACTCATTTTCTACTAAACAGCTATGCATGCACATGACCAACTTGACCTTGAGCATCTAAGCAGGATCTGAAAATAAGATGCTCTGAAATGGAAAAGTTATTTGACTTTGTTTCCCCACAAAAGGTTATTTTAAAGTATTTACTTAAAATTTTAATTCACTTCTCTAGTTTTCAGAATAAATTTATAACCCAAGTCTACTTAGCAAAAAAAAAAAAAAAAAAAAAAAAAAAAAAAAAAAAAAAAAAAAAAAAAAAAAAAAAAGCAAAGAAAATTCAACAGCAATCTCCAGTAATCTTAACATGCCAACACCAACAGCCATGATTTGTACTTATTTTCATTCATGCCAAGGTCGTCTCTTTTATTGAATCTCCCACTTCTCCTGAAACAGCATCATATTGCTCTGCTTTGCCACCATGTTACACCATTTACAGAGACCCTAGAAAGTTGAAGCAGCTTAAAAATAAAAACATTGCTTTAAAAACTACATCCAGTCATAACATCAGCCCCAAACTTTGTCTTTGATTAGAAGACACTGGATGTATCTGCTCAGTATTGGGGGGGGGAATGGGTGGGTGCGGAGGACCAGAAATCTTAACTCTAAAGGAACTTAGAAATATTTAAAATAATCCGTTGCGTGAATACTTTCTATCAGAACAGATAGCCAAGTTGATTCATATCACATGGAAAGTATCCTGATGCCTTCGGTGGCAGGACAAGGAAGGTCCTCACAGGAAGGGTGTCTCTCCCAGCTGTGGTTCCAGCACTGAGAACTGGGCTGACTCACAGGCAAATACCGGCAGAGCCATCATTTCCTACAACCCATTCATCTGACACTGCAGAAAGCAGTTTCTCCCGATACCCTTGCCCCCACCAAGCTCATCCTCCAAAAATAAAGCCCCACCACTAATTGCTTCCTGTCCTTGCATTAAGTTTTATTTGAAGGGGGAGGAAAAAAACCCCAGATTTGTCACCAAACTTATAAATGGAAGTATTTAATGTAAAATATCAGTGTAAGGTTGAGTAGGGGAGGGAAAAAGCTTGAACTACCTAAGAAAAATATATCAGGGAGGGGGATTATTTACATAAATCTCAGACTACTTACTACTTACTTCTCCCCTGCTACAAGAAAGTGTCATAAGATTCCAGAGTTCAGTGAAATCACTAAACTAGGGCAAATCAAGAGGTAGGACAAAATGCTGGAAAGGAACCTGGATCTTGGGATTAAAAAAACCTGGCTTTAAATGTTTTTGTGCTATTTACCTTCTGACTCTAGGACTCTGTTTAAATTGACTTCCCTCTTTAAGTCTCAGTTTCCTCAAATGTACAGTGGGAATAATTATCTTGACTACCTCATAGACTCTTTGAACTGAATATCAATCTCTAGTATGTTTTAGTGAGTATGTCTATCTTTCTGAGCAAAGGGCTAAAATATTTAGTCTTTCATCTCATACAATTATTTGCAAAACTGCTTATATATGACATAATAATCATGATAGGGTTGCTTGTAAAGGAGGAGGTACAGCTTCACAAACATAGATGCCTCTAAGGAGGAGGAGGGAACTATCTTCCTTGAGTGGAAGTTTAAAGAACATTCCTCCAGTAAGCTACTTCTTTCAGGCAGAGAATAGATACCTGAGTTAGTATATTTTAACTTTTTTTTTATATGACATATAGTATTCTATAGCATATATTGTTGATGTTAATGCCCAAACATAATGAGAAAAGCTCTTAAAAGTAGTTCAGAGCTGCCAAGATATTCAGGATCTATGAGACAAGGGGATGTAGGAAATAAGTCCCCATTCACAGCACTTAATTTTGTATTTTGAGATTTGTTAATTATTAAGTTGTATTAATTTGAAAGTGTAGCTATAAAGAAAAGTCAAGTTTTGGGTAATCTCAAATGCAAGACTCAGTCACAAAAGAGTGAACGTATAACGATCCAGAAGCTATTGTTTGTATTTCTAAAGATCTATAAACCCTACTTACTCCCCACACAAACATGAGATAGATCTTACAAAAACTCCAGCTTGTACTCCTATAAGGTAAACACTACCTTGGGTGAATGTAATCTCCTATAATAGCAATTTGTAAAAAAGATAACGTGAATCCTCTCTAGAAGAAAATAGCATTATCCAGAGATTATAATTTGTTACAAAATAATTGATATCAACAGCTATTACTAGACTTTCGAATAACTAAGAACAGGAGAAAAATAAAAAGACAATAGAAATAGTCCTATGGGTAAAACTTATGCCAAAGCTACTAGACATAGCAAAAAATTGGTAGTTTTGTCCAAGCAAAAAGGAGAATTTTACCAGAGAACTAGAACCTGTTAAAAGAAGAACTAACTGGAAATTCTACAATCACAAAACACAGTAGTTGAAGTTTTTTGATGGATATGTTTAGCAACACATTTCTTAGAGTTGAAGAGAAGATTAGTCAACTGGAAGATGGGTTAATAGAAAATATCAGACAGAAATACAGAGAACATAAAGGTTGGAAAAAACAGACAAGAAAGTAAGAGATACAAAGGATCTTGTAAAAAAAAAAAATCTGTCATGGAAGTCCCTGAGAATGAATAGGGAGAGAGAAAAGAACATAGCAATATTTAATCAGATCATTATTCTTCAGAACTGACAAAAGATCATTGGTTATTCACTCAAGAAACTCAAAGAACTTTTCAATACAAATAAACCCACACTAAATACACTGTAGTGAAGATGTCAAAAACAAAACCCTAAAACATCAAAAGCTAAGGGATATTTTAACCTTCAATGAAGCAAGAATAATAGAGAGAGCTGACTTATCAATAGATACAATGGAATTCAGTAGACCATAGAATGAATTTTTTTAGATCCTGAAAGCAAATAAAGTTTCAGCTTAGAATTCTATGATTAGTGAAACTATTCTTCAGAAAGGAAAACAGAATAAAGATGTCTTAGATAAGCAATAACTGAGAGATCTGTTGTTTGCAGACCTAAACTAAAACTGAAAGAAATCCTAAAAGGGAGTGCTTTAAGCAGAAGACTAGATAAAGTTCTTGTTTTCTTTTGTTTTTGTGATTACAACAGAGTGGCCAAATTTGAAATTAATGAGATGCAGATGAAAATCTGATAGCTTCCCCCCAAAAGTCATATTAATTCAAAGAAAATGAGTATTTAGAAATGGAGGGGGCTTACTTTCTGCCCATTCCAAAGAATCCAAAAGAGATACAATGCATGCTAACTTTATAGGTCTGGGAGATGCCACTTCTCAAGAAGAGCTCTTAGTCTCTCCTACTCAATCAACCTAAGATTGGAAAGTGAAGTTAGTTCTTCTAGTTTCCCAGTGACTCTCCTAGGCCTTGGGCCTCCATGGTCTTACTAAAACAATCTTTGCTTACTCATGGTCCTGTCCCTTCTCTTATCTTTCAGCTGATAAGGTCCCAGCACTTTGTCCAAGAAATACTTTTTAAGGACTTTACTGACCCCACTCTGGGAGCCTGTTACCAGCTATAGTGTTTTTATCTCAAAAATCATAATATCAAGCATCATATGCTTGGATCTCAGTCTCCCTTCTTTGCAATTTGCTTGTCCAGCTACTTTCAGCACAACTGTTTTTTCAGCTCATCAGAACCAGTAACTTCTCTCTCCTTTTTTCTAACTCACTAGCCTTCCCCAGCCTTGCCATATCACTTCAGCCATCTTTGATGGGATAATCCCAAATCAATCTTTTCAATACTCCTTTTGCCCACTTTAGACTCTCTCTGGTCTTTGTTTTCCTGTCAGATGTTCTTGCAAGGTCTTACTTGGAAGAGTTCTGCCATTCATCGCCTGGATTTGCCCCACTACTAGTGATAACAATCACACTCTGGGGGCAATCCAATGGTAATGACACAGAATTCATGATCCCCAACTATTATAGGAATCCCATGTTTCCCTATGAATTTTCCCTAATCACATTTTAATTTTTCCCATTCTCTTTATGGCCCTTATCTATCTTCTTTTCTCACCTCACTGTCCTTTCCTTCCTCCCCATAGCAACTTTCCATAGGAAATAAAAGGTAAGTATTTCCTCAGCCCCTCTCCACTTCCCATAACCAAATACATGGATGTATCTGTGTCTTCATGGAGTTTTCCTCCTCCTTTTTTAAGAAAAAAAGATTTCTCATACACACATGCACACCCCATATCAAATCCTCACCATGCGCATGTGTTTAATATCTCATCTTATCTGTCTTTCCTGGAACAGAGAAACCATGAGTTCTATTTTTCTCTCTCTGTTCCAGTCTGTAACTTTTTACTGACTGAATACTGTTCATCACATTTAAATTTATCTAAGCTGCTTTCATCTTAAAAAAAATAAAAGGTGAAAAAACTCCTCTGACTCCAGCCACACCTAGCTGTTTCCTCCCTTTCACATTCACAGACACTGGAAAAAAGGCTTTTATTCCCACTGTTGTCATTTCCTCACCTCCCACTCATTCATCTCCTTCCTCTGTCCTAGCTCCTCATTCAAAAACACCTTTCCTTAAAGACACAGAAGACGCAGATGACCTCAGGACTCTCAATGCCAGGGATGTTCTCCAGTCTGCCTCCTGGGACTGCTCAGGAACAGGAGGCACAGCTGGCAGTCGGCAGCCTCTTCAAGGCCACCATTCCTTGCCTGCCCTTCTACCATATTCTCTGACCTCTACGTCCCTTTCCATGTGCCCTATTTGTCCACCATTCTTTTTCCCCATGCAACAAGAATGATCTTATTTTAGAATAAAACTCCCACCCTATACTGTCATAACCCCACCAGTAAATTCCTGGTTTTCTATGGAAAAAGCCCAGATCTTTGTGACAAGACTGATGGGGCTCTTCATGTGCTGAGTCCTGCTTTTTCTCCACATTTATAAGCAGCCTCTCTACTCTTCACTCCTGTTGCTTCCTTGGTTCTGTCCTATAGGCCATTTTACCAAGTCTTCGCTCTTATTTTCTCTGTGCATGGCCCTGTCTGTCTCCCTTATTTAGCTTCCTTAAACTCCCCTAACTTTCTAGAGCCTAAGGAAGATTTTTCTGTGTCCTTCGGGACAGATGCATCTCAAAGTTGTTAATGCTTAAGACAGCTCTGAATGATGTGTAAACAGAGGAAGAAATGAAAGAAACGATCATGTGCTCTGAAAGCTAAAGTAGCTCTTTAGACTCCTGTCCAATTTTCCCTTACTTAATATGGCTCAAGAAAGAATAGCATCAGAGGGCAGCAGACCTAGGAGTGATGGGAACTCTACTCCCAAAGAGCATCCGTTCTAGTTGAGAAAACCATGGATTATAGGAGAGAAGGGCGTGCGACAGGGGCTACAGCATAAAGGGCATGTTGGCTCATTGGTCTATGATATTCCAGGGAGCATTGTTCAGGAGGTAGAAGATGAGAATGGAATAGGTGAACCCACCCAACATCTGACTGCCCCATGTGTCAAAAAATGAAAAAAGAGCAACGGGCTTAGGTAGTTTGCAAAAGAGCAAACAAAAGTCAGTTAATTGCTATTCCTTGGAGCCTACCAAGACACAGAGGGTGATAATTGAAGGTCAATTACAAAAGAAGGTTTAGGTTTAGAGCGTGTGGAGATTCTAGGTTGTGTACTCTGTGTAGGACTGTGGGTTTTAATCAGTGCTCAGCATTGTATTTAATCAGAATGGTTTGACTGCCAGGCTGACAACATAACCTTTAAGACTTTAAGAAGGTGAGAAGAAGGGACAATAAACCAATAAACCAGCACTGGATACATACATATTCCAGAAGGTCTTAGCAGAACTGAGGTGTGGTATTCTGAGCCCTACGGAGCAGTGTGGATCCAGATTCACCCAGTGGCACTTTCCTGGTGGAGTTTCCTGGGAGAAGGAATCCCTACTGCTAACAACCCCACCCCATCCCACCCCCTTCTGTCATAGTCTTGGGGACCAGCTACCATGTATGAAATCATAGCTCCTTCTCTCCTATTTGGCCGAGGACGAGGAGGCTGAAGGGCCCTTGATCCTGAAGAAGTTCCTCTTCTGGGAACTTGGGGGCCTAGGTAAGAGGCAGGGGCTTTCCAGCACTGGTATGTCAATGGCACTTAATTATCAAGCACCTAAAACCTTGCTTTATGGCATGTTGAGGAAATGACAAAGCAGCTTTCTGACTCACCCTCCATGCAGCTGAAATCCTGCTGACACAGCAGAACCTGGAAACACATGATTTCTGAGGGAGCAGGGAAGAGCTACTCAGGAGAAAGGGCACACGAATCAGGAGGAACATGCTGGTTCCCTTCTCTCTCTCACACCACAAAGGGAGGGAAGGGACCCAGCACCAGAAGAAAGCAGGGTGGCCAGATAAATAACTTTTTTTTTTTTTTTTAACTTTTAAGAGACTAGGTCTCACTATGTCTCACAAGGTTATCTTGAATCCACAAATTCAAGTGATTCCCAACCTCAGCCTCCCAGGTAACTGGAATTACAGGTGCAAGCTACCACACCTGATGACACCTTTTGGGCTTGAATTTCTTCAGGTGGTAAAAGGTGAGTAAGTGGAATTCACAGGAAGACTTTTTTCTCTAAGAGTTCATGACTTCCTTCTGGTGGTGGAGGGGCTCCTACTTCTCTCACCCTCTCAGGTAAACATCCAGATGAATCACCACTGTTCCACAGGCTCTCCACACAACCCTACCAATTAGCTCTCCTCACAAACCAACAACTTCCCTGGGTTTTGGATCTGTCTCTCTTACCATCCTGTCTCATCTCTTTCTCTAGCCAGGCTCCCTTGAAGGGAAGTGTGAGTCCTTGTCTCATTTGTTCACTTTTTATTAAATCTCCAACTCACTCTAGTTTAACTTTAACTCTTGTGCATCAGTTACCTAATTGCCAAATACAGTTCAATCCTTATTTTAAATATTCTTTCATCTCTCCGAAGCTTTTAATCATGTTGATCCCTACATCAGATCTAAGACCTCCACCTTGAGCTTTCTTTCAGAGCCCTCTGGCTGCTACTTTCCAGCCATCTTCCCAAACTCATCTGAACACGCCCACCCTTAGATGTGGCTTGGTTCTGGCTCTTTGGAGACTCATCCATGTCACACCCACCTTCTTTGCTAATACCAATTGACTGATGAATTCCAACTCTACCTGTCTAGCACAGCTCCAGACCCAGCTATCAGCTCGCTGCTAGAAATTTTGACCTCGGTAATAAATGCAGAGGCCATTTCAATTCAGAAAGTATAAAACCTGAACCACAGACACTTTGCTTCAGCTCTTTCTGTTGAGTTCCCCACAGCACTATGGTCCTGAGCTCAGAGTGTCTGGGTTCAAAATCATTTATTACTTACTGGCTATGTGACTTGATGTGTGAATTTACCTCTCAAGTTTTCTGCTTAAAATGGAGACAACTCTCATATTACAGTGATTCAGTGAAATAATCTGGGTCATGCATGTAGTCAAAACCAACCCTTTACAGCCTTTGAAGATCCAATAATTATGACTATTATTATCATTCTTAAATATTTAAATGTTATGCAAATATTCTATTCAGTCTTAAAACCACAAGTAGTACCAGATATCTTCTCCATCTCCCCCTCCTTCTAATCTATCAGTACAACCTATTGATGATTTATCTTCATTGTTCTAGAAACCATTATTACCTGGTTTCTGCTCTCTTAGACTTTAGTTTACTCCTCCACAAAGCCATGAAAATGATTTTTCCAAAGCACAAATAGTATTATGCTACTTCTCTGCCTAGAAATATTCTTTTTCAAATGTTCTTTTCAGAAATTGTCTCTTCAACAGTTTAGAAGTGCCTGGCCTACTCCCCTTTTCCATTTCTCCCCCACCCCAAATCCCTCTCCCCTGACTACAGAGCTTCTCTCAGGAAGGCTAACTATAGTCTGATACTAAATCAATAATTCCACTGTAGAAATGATTGTTTCATTATGTTACTAGTCTTCACATTTTCTCTATTAAATTGAGCCACTTGAGGAAGAGAGTGTATGGTATTCATACCTCAAGCATCAGTCACAGAACCTGGTAATGGGGCATAAGTTAATGCATAGATAAAAATTAAATAATGGAGGATGCAGTCCAAGTCACAGGACTTGACCATGATGTATGTTACTTCATGAACACTATCCACCACTGCCCTACTGCCCCAGGATCTACCATTATTCTCCTATAGCAGATAAAGGCACGTAAGGACTACCAAGCAAGTTTATGAGTTTCCAAGTGCTTAAAACCAAGGGTTTCTGACAGAAACCAACAAATGTCTCTTTTCACACATTAACAAACTCTTCTTTGATCTGCAAGAGATAGACAATACAGTCTGAAGAGGAAAGAGCTTACTTACCCTGACTGACATCACTACTCCATTTGCAACTCCAAGGCAAGAAAAGCAGATGTTCCTGAGACAAAAAGCAGGGACTATGGAACTGGTAGAGAAGGAAGCCTACTAGACTCAACACAACTCAAGAGACAAAAATAAAAATCAGCCTGCTTAATGGCTGATGCCTGAGATTTGCAATGGGAAATACTTTTCTTTGACTGGAGATTTTTGAGTGCCCATACACTCCCTAACCCCCCCCACCCCTTCTTTCAGTCTAGTCATAAAGTTGTAGTAGATTGCAACATAAGCCAGAAAATCTGTATGAATACATTTATAAGACCTTTTCTTAAGGCTCAGTTCTGATGGCAAGAGAAGGTGGTGGTAGATATGATGGGAGGGAGGAAAGGGCCCATATTGTGGGGATGTAGAAGTCTCTTTATGTATGCCTGGCTTTCAGAATCAATGCCTTCCTAATAGTTGGGTCAATTTTGATTTTAATTAGATTTTATGTACAATAGGAAAGTTGGTTATTTAAAGAAGTTTTCTGAAAATGAAAGCAGCTCTCATACAAGGTTTCTGTTTAAAGCCTGGACTTTCTTAAAGCAAAGCACATCAATATTGGCATTAGTTATGCTTCTGGTCAATTATTAAAATTCAAACAAGAATTGAACTTGAAAGGCATTGGGCAGGAAGGGACAGAAAGCAGGGTCTAACCTGTCTTTGCTAAATTCTAAGCAAATTAGAACAGGGATCCCAGAATTTGATCTCTGTTTAGACGAGTGTTAACTTGTCCACCAGTTTTTGCCTGTTTGTTCTCACTGAAATCAGATAGCATTTTAATGTTAAATTATCCTAAAACAATTTTCATTTCAAATGAAAATAGCATAAGAAACTAATGAAAGGATGGGCACCATGTCTAAGCAGACAGAATCTGCTTTCTGGACAGATGACAAAACACACAACTTCATTAGAGATGACGGAAGATGAAGGCTAGATTTGTGAAAATACAGAGCAAACTTCTACCACTGATTAAAAAAATAGCCTAAGATTTCAGCAGAGAAGATTAACATGATGGTGTGCCCTTTGTTCAGGGAAGGCATCAGGGCTTTCAAGGCTGACAAGTGACCAAAGAAATTACGTCTCCCTTTGTTATCTCCTCCACACACATAGTCTCAGAAAGGCCTCTGGGAAAGGAAGCATTCTAGACAAAGGCAGGGCTCACGGTTCTAAGGGCAGGGATGCCAAAGGACTCAGTCTGTCTCTGGAACATGGGCTTATTCCACCAGATGACCTGCTGGGGCTGCCATATGGCCCACACATGGCATTCTGCTCAGGGTAATGGGTCCTGGGCCTGTGCCTGGCTCTTCTCTCTCCAGGTTGGAGTGACAGAAGTGGAGCACATTTGCTGCCATTCTACTGACTTCTCCGCAGAGGTGGTCTTTACAGAGTCTTTACAGAGTCACAGCAATCAAGATCTATGGTTCTTCTCTTCAGGTTTTCAAAGAACATGAAAGATAGTCACGGCAAGTAAGGACTGAAGATGGGCTGCAGCTAATATTACTGGGAGAAGACAGGAACATAAATGAAGGGAACCTGATGATCTGAGAGGGGAAGCCAACACAGATGCCAGATGTCGCAACAGTTCAGTGTTCACAATTATGGTCACTCCAACTGCAGCAGGAATTCACTTGATATCAAGGAGCTCATGCCTTCTTATTTTTTGGCCTTCATTCTGGGTCACCAAAGGGTCCCAGATGATATCAGAATTTAAAACCATAGTTGAAGGGTTTACAGAAGGGTTAACCTCTAACAATCCAGAGAAAGAAAAGAAATCTTTCCTAAAAACTTTTAGAAGTCAAGAATTCCTGGCCTAATGATTTGCCTCTGCATTTGAAAACATAGTAACAGTCGCCTGTGTCTGGCAAACATGGAGGATGATTTTAGGAAGGATCTGAAATAAAGAATCACCATCAGCACTCACATTTCATTGGAAAACCCTGTTCTGACTTGCTTTTACAAATGAACTACCTGGGTGAAGAGTGCAGGGGACTTTGAAACAACTTCCTGTGAGTTCTTAACTGTTTCACAATAATTTTTTAAAATGCCTTTTGTCTTACTGACTGAAATGAGGACCCTGATTCTTTGGTTCAGTCCAACAGTTCTAGATTAGAAAGAAATTGTAACCAGGAGTGAGAACAACAAAAGGCAACAGGAATACCCGCTGGGTGGGGACCACGTAACCTGGAATTCACCTGGAGGTCCTTGTCTAAGCACCATATTGGAAATCTAGGAAATTTTGCAATCTCTGGGTCCACAGAAGCAAAATGAGAGTTCGATGAATCAGTGGCAGTTGCTGAGGTTTACAGAATGGACTCAGCACACAGAGGGAGTCTGGGAAGCTGGGTCCTTTCCCCTGTGGGGGTGCAGCTGACTAGAGGGCAGTGGGTGGGGTCTGTGGGGCCAGCCCACGTGAAGGAGCCTGGAAGCCTTGGGAGGAGCTCAGTTTGCCACTGCCAGCTATCTGCCTTGGGGCAAGCTTGTTACAAACGTGTACCTCAGTTTCCCTGCAAACTGGGGGCGATACTAGCAGCTATTTCAGCTATCTCAGAACAAACTCTTTCAGAAGATCAGAGTCCTTGGCACCTGACAGGCCATCAAGTGAGACTGGGAAGTGAGTGCCGGGCTCAGGCACACAACACCGAGGAAGGTTGTGCAGAGTAAAGTTTTACTGCAGCGATAATTATACTCTTATCTACATCCATTCTCCGCCCCCCTCCCCCCACTGGAATTGCTTCAAGAGGGATGTTAATCTTACCCTAGATGGCAAATGCACCTGCAGGTTAGAGCAAGTGAGTTAAGAAATCTGGATTCTACTCAGTCTCTCAGGAGCCCAATGGTCATGAGAAAAGTAATTCACCTCCTCTAACTTCAGTTTCCTCATCTGCACATTGAGTGTTTGGGCCAGAATCTCAATCATTGGCAAGGACTCCTCCAAGTCATTAGATTTTATGAGTCTGAATTTGGCAACTGGGTAGAAAAAGGCTCTTTTATGAAAAGAAAATGATTCCCAATTCACACTTCTCAATTTTTCTGATTGCATTGGCGTTACCTAGGATACAAAGTGCACAGTCTCCCTCTGAACCCCAGACAGAAGAGCCCGAGAGCGCTGTCTTTGATCCATGCCGCCAAACTACAAATGGGCTTTGTAGCACAAACTGAGGGGTGTGCTGAATGTGGAGTGAGTCCCCACTGGCACTTATGAGTGTGAACTTGGCACTCTGAAGGTGTCCCAGATGCAATGACAGAGGATACCTTTTTTCCCCTCCCAGTCATGTGGTCTTGGGAAATACTGCCTTTAAATGACAGTTGTAACTTTCCTGGAACCAGGGGTAGAGGGTGAAGGCCTTCTCTTGGGTCATCAGATCATTTGCAAATCTTTTTAAAATTGTGTGATATAAAATAAAATTGTGTGACAGGTCTGTGGGAACTTCAGGTGTCGCGATCTCCACAGGCCCTCTCTGTGTCCCCAAATGTACACTGCAGTTGATAGGGGCAGTGTAAGCTTCCTTGCTGGATCAGATGCCCTCAGCTCTCATCAATACTCATTCTACACCAGGGCTTGCATATTACCATTTTTCTTTCATAGCCTCTTTTGCTTTTTTGAGCAAATATGTCATATCAGTTATGGTCCTCAAAACTACCCTTAAAGGTTTAAGGGCAGAAATGATTATCTTTCCTCAAAGTCATGTCAGTTCACAAGGACAGAAGATCCTTTTGTTCTGTTTTCTACTTTATCTTTATAACCACCATAATGCCTACAATTAATGCATCTGCTTCGAGAATGTTTGCTGCCTTAATGAATGAATATCCACCAATGTGGAGTTAAAGAACTGGATGTTATATGCTATTACCAAGAAGTTTCTGAATCCTCTCTCTCAGGTCCACTGCTCTCTCTTCACCTCAATAGCTAATCTCAGAGAGGCTCAAAATGGATTTGCATCAACAGAAATAAAAACTGGGTTCCACAGTGACATTCAGCAGTGGTCTTACAAATATGGGGCCCAAGGGGACCAGAAGATAGCATCTGGAATATGCTTCTTTTAACGTCCAATATTCCATTGTACAAATGAACCTGATTCCAAATGCCAATGTACTCCCACCTCTGCCTTTGGGGTGCCATGCCCACCACCTTCTTGCCTTTTCTGTCCTCACCTCTCCCTTAACATGGTCAACTTCTCACTATAGAATTACTTCACAGCACTGTTTTTTCCTGCTGCCACTAAAATTTGGGTTCACTTTTACCAGTTAAACAATAAAAAGCAATTTATTTGCTTTTTAAAAAAAAACTTCCTCTCCCCTTCTCCAGCCTCGCTGTGAGTTCCATAAGAGTAGGAACTGTGCCTTTTATTCCTATAAATAAATTCCTTTAAAAAAAGTGTTTAAAAAAAAGATTTTCAAGTCGTTTGTTGAATGAACTGTTAGGTATAGCCCTACACCTTATTGAAAATAAAAAAAAAGGAAAAATTTCCAAAAAGCACATTTCCCATGGACAGTGAGCCGCAAGTGACAAGCCACCTATATTTACTAGCAGAGCATAGACACACGCTGACATGGAACTACACTGCGGGAAAGCATGGTCTTGTAGCTGCAGGTGGGAAGAATGCAAGGACACTTTGGTTTCCATGGTTTGCCACAACTGGGATAGACATGGAATTCTGAGAATGCTCCAGTGATATTCCTGGACCCTTTTCTACAATAATAAGTGCCTTGGACCTGGGACTCAAGCTCTTTCTCTCCCAGTCACTAAGTGTCCTGGGGAGGAAAGAAGAATGTTGTTTTAGTCACAGGCAGAGGCTGAACACTGCTGAAGAAGAGAGAAATGAGCCCAATGGCCTGGTGAGGGAAAAGTGTGCCTTCTTCCCTGTCACCATCTACCCTTATTTGAGACATGAAGGTCTTTGGAAAAGGAAAGGATTGTAAAACCAAGGAGGGTGAAGGGTTGGTGGTGTGTTGTGGAACAGATACAGAAGCATTGTGGGGTTTCAATTAGAGCAAACAAAGAGTTCTACCGGGACTGGGTGGAGGTAAGGGGACATACAGAGGGTCCTTTTGAATGGAATGAGAAGAGAAGGCAAGCTGCCTGCTTGATGCTGTTTATCCTGAAGTTTCTCTGAACAGCTTTCTGAGGACCCCAGAGACCAAGGCAGAAGCAGACCTCATGCAGGCAGTACTCCCAACCCAGGGTGGCTGGGACAGTGCTCTAGGAGGTGCTCTAATCAGAAGCTTCCAGACCCTAAGCTCTATCTCAGGAGGGCTGTTTTCATTTCTCTGTTTACTGTGTCTCCTTGCAGCATCTAGCCTGCCTCAGGAAAAAGAAATGGAGGTTACTCTGAGAGACTGGGGGGCTCCCATAGCAAGGGCACCACCACATGTGTGGACTTCTGCAGTATCCCCCACTCCCGGGCCTCCTCATTGGGGAAGCATCACTGCTGACTACCTCACCACGGCTTCTTGAAAGGGACAAGTGAGAAAATGAGTAAAAATACTTTGTGCACCGTAAAGGTGCTATCCAAGTGTGAAGAAGTAGTATTATTATCAGTGCTCTATTTAGTCACAGTTTGCATCAGCATGGTATACTGACATGGCTTATGCTTTTGCTCCAATAAACACGAACATCACTATCTGTGTGGAAGATATGAGTCTGCAAGCTAAGGGCCCCACCAGCTTTTGGCCAGGGCTTCTATCATTCCCTGGACGTGGGCAACTTCCATGGCTTCTCTAGTTGGTAAGATTCTCATCCTCCCTTATGAGCCATCACCTGTTTGAGGCCCTTTTCCATATCTCTCTGTCTGATTTCTGGGTGTCCTTTCACAACACTCCATCCATTCCAACTAACCCTGGTGGGTTGCACAGGCTATCCGCTTGCTTGTCTTTCTGATCAGACTCTGAGTTCCTGGAAGGGAGGATTGATGACTAAGAGGAAAAATAAGTCCACAGGTCATCACATGAGATATTTCTCCAGCCAAGTTGACCAGAAGAGCCCAGTTTTCTTGATAACATAATCATTGTTATGTTGACACACCTAGAGTTACGTGTTATGGGAACATGCTGCAGACTGGAAAAGGAGGGACAGCGATGATCACAAAAGTCATGGCTAACACTAAGGAAGCACTAGTACTGTGCTAAGTAAGCACCCCAACAACCTGGAAAGTTAGGGCTCATTTTTGACATTTACAGCTAAGGAAATAAAGTGGTAATCTGCCTTCAGTTACAAAACTAAGTGGTGGTGCTTGTGTCAGGTTGATGCCAATGTCTGTGGTCTTACTCGCTGCACCAGGAAAAGGTGATGCAGAAGGAAGAAAAGAAAGAGGAAGCAACATTTACTATTCAGTGATATAACATTATCATCATGTTAGCTTGATTTTATTACTGTCATTTTAAGATAAGAACAGTATGATTTCCCCCACATGCCTTCTTCTAGGTCCAATGACCTAGCAGGTAAATACCTCAGACAACGAATATGTAAAAAGTTCCATAGAAAAATAAATGAGAGGAATTTCAAGCAGGAAGTGAGCCAAGAACTTGCCTCCTTAAGCCCAGGGAGTTGGTTTCCACCTCTTCCCCTTACCTCTACCTTTGAAGTGATTAGAGACACACCATCCTTGATGCACCATCAAAGCCTTTAGGTTGTTCCTGGGTATGATAGGATAGTGGTGACACAGGGGCCCATCCTAAGTCAGGAAATCTCCTGTTCAGCTGCTCTCATAGAGAAACAATTTGAAGATCAACAGGATCCCTTTGCTCCTGGATCCTTCAAATTTAAGGGAGGCTTCCTTTGGAAGCCCACCCTTTACCTGTCCATCTGGCCAGGCACAGGGGACTCAAGGAGAGTGCATAAGAAGGGAATTCTTTACTCTAGAAGACCAATCTACTTCTTAAACTTCCCATGCTCAATGCTCAAAAGAACAGTGAAAGAAAAGTTTCCATCCACACCCTATCTCAAACCTATGAAACCTAGACCATAAAAGGGTTTTCAAAGACTGAAAGCCAAAGAAGAAGTTATGGAAGATGACCCAACTTTCCACCATTCCTATGAATAAACACCCCCATACCACACATTGAAGGATGGGCTTTCAGAATATTCTGGCGCTACTTTTCCATTAGCTGAAAAAACTATTTCACTTGGTACATGCAAAAAAAAAAATATATAGAAAATTACTGGACCTTAAAGGATTGTTTTGAGAATTACAGACTTAATATGCAAAAAGCCTTTAAAACTACCTGGCAAATAAGTATGATAAGTATGAGCTGTTATTGTGGTTACTGCTGTTAATATCATCATAGTAGCATTACTCTGGGTCTTTTTTTTCTCCCATACACCCCACACTGTGATAATCAAGCTTTTTCTGCAGAATACCTTGGGTGATTTTAGAGTTATCCTCTGTGTTCCATATTCTTTCTGAGAATATTCTCTGGAAATTGGACAAAGAAATTGCCCTCCAATGCTTGCTATTTTCTTTCCACTAATAATACAAACACTAAATCAATCACTCAGCAATTAGGGGTGAGAATCATAAATATCTTATATTGGGAGTCAATTAAAATGATGTAATTTTGCAGTACAAATGAAAGCATCATTCTTTTGGAGATGATTCACACACTCAGACCCACAACTACAAACTATCTTAATATGAAAGAGCAATGACTCAGACAACTAAAAGCACAGAGAACTGGCTTCCCAGAGAAGAATCAGTATGGAAGGAGCACTGCTAGAGTCCTAGCAATGGGAAGAACAGTTCCAGAGACACCACAATGAATGGTGGGAAAGGTAGATGAAGCAAGTGGAGAACTCATTCCTGGAATTTCTAATAAGTGTTGGTACAGGTTTGAAACTCAACATTTTCTAGTCCTTGGTGCTCCAAATGTCTAGATTTCCAGCCTCTCAAAGGACTGTGAGAATGTATCAGAGTTTAAAAGTCTGACCTCTAAATGTTTTGATACTTTTCCCAATATGAACAGTGGTGTGTGAGTGAAATCTGTGTGAGTGTATATAGTCTCCCTCTGAGTCAGGGAAATGACTGTTTGAAAAGAATATGCTAGGAGTCATACTGTGTCAGTTTCCTGGCTTAGAAATTAGTAACTGGGCAGTTTCCCTTCTGGTTTCCTCAGACACTTGTGGCTGAAGCCAGCTAACACAGGATGAGGAAGTCTGAATTGCTTGTAAAGAAGCTTGTAGGTAGAAGGAGAGGGAGTATAAGGCTGTGGTTCTCAGTCCTACCTGAGTTTCCAGCTAACAAGCAACACCCAGGGAACTCTGATGTGAGTGGGACCTTTAGGAATTGGTTCCAAAAGTCTCTAGCCAAGCTAACCAAGTTGACACTACAAGAAGAGATGAATTTCTCTGCTGCACTTTGCCCAAATTCGTAGATTCATGAGTTACAGAAATGATTGTTGTTATACAAGCTCACGGTTTGGAGAGATCAGTAGTATGACCAATACACCCCGTATTTTGGGGAGAATCCTTTCCTAGGTCCTTTCAGATACTCTGCCCTGAAATATTATTTTGCTCACTCCTTTCAGTTCAGTTGAGGACTGAAATTGGCTGTCAGTGTTGGATATATTACAGAGACACAGTGAGTGTTTGGTCAGAATGCAGATGATGTCAATTGCCCAGGAAAAACCTTCAGACTTTATATATCAAGCAGTACTACAATTGTCTAAAATGTCGTGTCCAAATCTCTTTAAAAAATCAGACTTCTTGTTATTAATCATAGAAATGCAAATTGCATTGGGCAAATTAACTGAGTTTTAAAGATATGTTTAAGACTAATGAAGGATGAAAGCAATACACTCCATACAACAGGGTAAATTAGAACAAACATTTTAGAAAAGAACTTGCAAAGTGTAACACACACCTTCCCAGTCATGTGTGGTAACAATATTAATCCTGATGCAGTAGTTTTACTTCAGATTATTATACCTGAGCAAGCCATTAAAATTAAGAAGAAATAAAAAGAACATTATTGTAATTTTATTTATCATGGCAAAAAGAAAGTAACAATAGATAAAAATTTCTATACATGTATGGAAATAGTTAAACAAGCTTTGTATGAAATGAATCACTAAGCACCTTATATTAAACAATTTAAACAAGAGAAATAGTTAAAACAAGCATATTATATCAACCCGTTGATAATGAAAACCAGTAACCCTCAACTTATGATGATGTAATATCAAACAGATAAATATCAGAATGTAAAATAGTATGTCTGTTATCGCAACCTTCTAAAATTATCTATCTATCTATCTGGTTATCACAACCTTCTAAAAGATCTATCTATCTCTCTATCTCTCTATCTACCTATCATACCAAAAGGTAAGAAAGCAAGTCATTTTAACTCCTCCCTCTTTAAAAACAACATTTGGAATTTTATTTAACATTTTAAAAAAGGAGGGATGGAAAGATTATTAAGAAAAATAAAATAACATCATACTCCATACTAAATAAGCTGATCATTTTTTCTTAGTGAAGACAGCCTTTCTATTGAAGAGAACCAAGACCAATACTTGAAATCCATGGAATGTTTCTTGAAATACTTAGAGCTTATATGCTAACTTCTAAGAGAATAATCCCTCTGTCACTTTATATGTCAAAGTGGATGTTCAGCAAGAGAAAACGGAAGGTACTTCAGAGATTTCAATTAAATTTGCATATCATAATTTTGGCTTTGTTCCTTCCAACCTCCTACTTTTTCCTTCCTAAGCATCCAAAATATAAATGCTAAAATCAAACCCACAACCACAGTTTCTATATTTAGAGTGAACTTTAATCCGCTTTTCACAAAGATCCATGCCAATTCAAAATAGCTGCTGTTCTCTTGATACTAGTACTTAGTGATTGTCTTTTGCATTAAAGATTAAGAAATACAGTCACACAGAAGAAAAAACCTGGCTTAGATTTTTCAGTGGTCATCTGCACACCAGCAAAAGCAAAGGGGAACCTGACCGTGATTGTGTGCTTGGACATTTAAAGCCCAAACCATTTTTTACCCCCATTGTTCAAATACTGGCATTAAGTTCTCCTTTCTCTACTCAAAAAACATGCACAGGAAAATAGAAAAGGAAGACCTGGCTCACTCAAATCCCAAACTTCCTCTTAAAGCCCTGTGGGTGGAGAGGCAGGAAATAAGGACATTTTCTCTGCCAACCTTCTTGCTCTTAGCTGGCACTGCCACCCTGCTTCACCACTAGCCAAGTAAGTGACAATCTAAGCATCAAGTAAACTTTCATTGAAATATACAGTAAGACAAGTTTTCATATACTCATTTCCATAGATGAACTATTATCATTTTACCTTACAGGTAACATAAATAGTTTCTGGCAAACTGAATTTATTGCAGATGTTGGTCGCACTGAGTCACTTTTCTCAGTCATAAAATACTGTAGCAGATAAGGGTACTTCTGTAATTCTACATCTAGCTGGAGAGCAACAAGAAGTCAGGTTTGCCGTGTCTATGTGGCCCTTTTCAAATCAATACATTCACTGTTAGTACAAAGGCAAATACATTAGTCAGCCAATTATTGGGGGCTGGAGAAATATCTTGGGAGTTAAGTCCAATCTCCCATTTGGTTCTAAGGCTTCTACGCTAAGCATCCATTTGTAAACAGTAAAACTGACAGAAGTCAAGATGCTCTCCACCAAGACAAAATAAAATTAAATAAAGTAAGTAAATAAACCCATGAATTGGGTAACTCTTAGGAGTTCCAAAGACATAATGCTTCTAGCTCTTGAAAAAAAATGACCATCCTCTTTCACATATACATGCATACATGTAAATTACTGAATTGTTAATAGAATCTATATTAATGCCACTTGATCAGCAATGTCAAAGTAAAAATCACTTAATATAAGTGATAAAATTTGTAGCACTAAGCATTGTGGCTTCCACCTTAATTGTCTCCTGCTACTACTGTCACACACTGGAGTTGTTTGCATGCTTCTGACATTACAGAAAGACGAAAGACAGCCCATATCTTCTGTGTTCAAGCAGGCCACTTGATGCAGATGCTTAGATGGGTGATAAGAGACACTGAACCTTGACTTCCCTGATACCTAGAATGTGCTGAAGTAGAAGGTAGTTCGAGGCAGAACTGAAGTGAACCCTAAAAGGATGACTGTTGCACAGATCAGCAACTTGAGTTTTTTTTTTAAATGTCTTTATTCATTAAATCTGTCCATGAGCTCGACCTGATAAATAGAATGTATCTGAAGCATATATTTACCATTAAACAGTTACACTTTTTAATACAGAATTTGTAATTATGCTCTTAAAAGTACAAGAGTGATGCTTCAGGAAAATATCTTGATTTTCACAGTCAATCCAGAATCAATGGTGGTACTTCTGCCTTGTACTGCAGAGACCAGGTTTCAGGGCTCTGTGAAATTGGCTATTTGGGATAACTACAGTGACATTTTTCCTAAAAATGAACCTTGTAGGATTCCTACATGGAATACAGCCAGAGCTAGCATCACATATTGGGCAGACTATTTCCATTGGTCATTATCATGCCAGAGGGCTGGCTGGATATTTGATTATCACCTTGCAATTCACGCATCCTCTAGGAAACAGTAATAAAACACACAAGGATGCCAATGTGTGTATGTTACAGTTTTGAAGTCTTGGATATAGATCTTTTTTTTTTTCTTTTCAAGTGTGGCAAAAATACTGGAGTGAGTTAAGACTCCTCAGGGATATTAGAATAAAATCTATAGAGAAGAGAGGACAGATCCAAATGAAAGGAGAATAATGCCAGTGCCCAATCAATTTGATTTTATGTGGTAAAACTGCCCAACACCATGCGGCTCTAGTCTAGAGATCAAAGTCTAGAGCTGCCCGGATCAACTTCTCAAGAAGAGGCCAGAGTTGAGCTTTCCCCCGTACCCTTTTTGGGACTATAACTCCCATGTTCAAATTTTGAGTGCTGAAGGTTCGGGCACCAAATTTTAATCCAAACCTAAGCCTGGCATCATTTTCCACTGGGATCTTACTCTCCTAAAGTGTGAGGAGTGCCAGTAGTGACCCTGGAGACCATGTCTACTCCACCGGAGTTTACAACTGAGATTAGGCTGCTTGCCTGAGCAGGTGATGCAGGGGGAGCTCAGAGGCAGAGTCCACTCATGACTCTTTCCCACTCATGTCTGTCTACACAGAATAAATGCCACTGGTGAAAAGAAGCAATCAGGACAGGTACACCTTATTGGTAGAGACTGATGCAAAATGAAAGAAGGTATGGGACTCATTATTCAAAAATTATTATGAATTTCTACATGAACAATGGCAGAGCTCTGGAGGCACAGAGAGTGGTCACACGGGCGACACACTTGTGACCCTGACCTCCAGTGTAGTTATTTATTTACTTAACATTAATTACTGAATATGACATTACTTACTGAAGGCAGAGGGAAGACTCTTGGAGCCCTGAAAATGCTGGAAAACTATCTGTTGCTTGGGTTAGTAAATGACAGAATAAGTGAATGAATAGACTTTGAAAATTACTAAGGCTCAGGGTCAGGTTGAGTCAATACAGTAAGTCGCCAGGAGTACTCTGTCCATTAGAAAAGTCACAATTTATAATTTGAAAATACATTTAATATAGTAAACCTCCCAGGCCTATCACAAATAAACTAGCAGAAACATGTTCAAAAGGTAAGTGGAAATGTGTGTATGTGATAGCATTAACCGGCTTTAAAATTGCTCAAGAAATGCCATCCATCTACCTGCTACTGTTGTTCTATTTTGTATAGTGAATGAATTTAGAAGCAGCTTTGCAGATGTGTCCTATGGAAGCTATCCATAGGAAAATCTATAAATCATATATGAATATTTGATTTGAAAACAACAGTAAAAATAACAACAAAACTACTATACTTTATTGAGTTTTTATTATAGCAGAGACCATGCTAAATGCTTGGCACAGAGTTCCTCCTGAGGAAAAGCCTCATAATAGCTCTATGAAGCAGGGGGGGGGGTGTATCTTATCCTGCTTTTCCAGTGAGGAAAGCAAGTCTTAAGAGATTCAGTAGCAGAACCTCTCAAATAGTAGTATTTGAACACAGGACCACCCTGGACTTACGAAAACTAATCTTTTGCTGGGAGGAAAATTGTGGGTCATACCTGCAGAGAACAGCACAGCAAAGGTCATCATCACTCACCATTTATGACTGAGAGAGATTTGAGAAGGCCTAGGCACAATTTCACTTTGGTGAACAGAAATACAGTCATGGTATGCTGAAATAGAAATTTCAGATATTGAAAGTCTAGATGGTTAACTTTATCCGGCCATGAGTTGGACAAAGAGGGGTGAAGGAGAAGGAGGAGCTTCCTTCCTCACATTGGGGCCACAGGATTGTGTTTTGTGTTGGGAGAAGAGGTTTGACAATACAGGGTAAAGGCAGACTAGGAGACAGACTGAGATTTTCACTTGGACAATGTGCAATATAAAGTGAAAAAACCTTTTAAAAATGAACAATTTTCTTTAATGGAGATGGGATTTATAGAAAGGAACAGAAACACATAAAACTTTAACATTAGAATTTCAGGGGTTAATAGTTTTTGCAGCAGGAATCATAGGACAAGTGAGCTTATAATCATCAAATGTCTGAGAGTTAACGAGAAAAGAGTTAGTGTTTCTGTCTCTACCTCTCCGGAGATAAAAGAGCCTTTATAATTATGGCTTGTATTTATTATGATGTTTCAAAGTGTTCATCTGGCAGGGATATATTATTTCTTGTTTCAAACAAGCTATGGAAGAAAAATAAAGAAAAAATAAAGAAACATAGAACGTAAATTCATTTTACATATTCTGTCTACTTTTTTGGAGCACAAGCCTCCAATGTCATATTTTTTATATTTTTTAAATGCAGAATCTGTTTCTACTATGCAAAATTTTCAAATAATGGCAGAAAAATATTTCTGGCCAAACATTAAACTTTTATAGCTTGAGTGCGCTCATGAATATGTTTATGTAATGTACTCTTGTGTGTACACAATGTGCATACATAAATAACACTGCACAGAGATAAATACTCTGTAATAAGATGCTCCTGTTCATTTAGTCACTGGAAAGTGAATCTCCTCCATTTAGTCAATTATTGTAGTCCCTTTCTCCTGGTCAGGACTTATGAGAACTTCAGGAGGAAGCAAGTGGCATAATTCGATCTATTGAGACAGGGGAAGTCGGTAACTAGGCAAGGTTTCCGCTGGATTCTTACCTAGAATGTGTCTGCCTTGTTAGAAATATGAAAAGAGCCAGGAGAGGTTGGCAGGCTGAGAATGACTGAGAAGGTAAAAAGCAAAAGAGCTGTGAACACATTGTTGAGTGAAAGAATTAATCAGCCTTGGAGCCAGTCCATCTCATGACTTCCTATGACGTGACTTAATAACACATCCTCATTGTTTCAGCAAATTTGAGTTGGGTTTTCTATTACTTGTTGTCAAATCCAACACGACTAACATCTATTGTGCTCTAGAAACTCTGCTAGTCAATTTCCAAGTCTTACCTCTCAATGATTTCACATCTCTTTAAGATAAGGGATATTTACTCCATTTAAAAGAAAAGGAAACCATGTCCCAGGGAAACTAGTGATAAACACAATTTCTCACATCTAGTTAACAGAAAGGGCTCTCACCTAACTCTGTGTGACTTTGAAAGCTATCATTTAAAGTCTATATGTATTTGTTTATGTGTGTGGTGGGGGTGTATTTCACAAACATCCACACCTGTATGCTTATGGTGGAGTTGTTATCTACAGAGACATAATCATTGATCTCATTTTTGATTCTTTGATAAAATGTTAAAAATAATGGAAGAACAATAGTGGGGAAACAATTGAAAGACTATGCACCAAAATAAAACAAACAAGGAGAACTGGGAAAAGTAATCATTACCAACTTTTCAATCCATTAGTATGCTACTTATCTTGCCTTTCCTGGGTCAGATAATTTATGCTCTGTTCTCATGGCTAGAAGAGCTAGACAACCACATTAACTATTTCCCAATCTGGTAACGAGGATGACTGCTTTAAAGAGATATGTGTCTCTTAATACAAAAACAGCATCAAAGATGTCAAGTTTGCTATACAGGGCTTACCGCATATCTCTCCTTTTCACATAAAATTTTGCTAATCAATCAAAACATACATTTTCTTATGACCTCAAAGATAGTTCAATAATAGAAACAGCTGCAGCTACAAACAATCAGCCAGTTTGGCTCTCTATTTTGAAACTCATTTGCCCTGTCTGTCCTATATGTTCTGTGGGGAATAGCTCTTCAGGGACATAACTGGAAATTACAAGGAAATTGTGCAATGTTGTGCCTATCAACCTGAGAGCTGAATGAGATACAATTACAGCTACCTGAGAATGTTATCTAGATAGGTCTGAAAATTGAATCTAAAAAATATATTAGCAACAACAAAGTTGGAGCAATCCCCCAAAAAGAGGCAAAATGTTGTAAATGTAAATGGCAATATAATATTTGAGAAGTTGAACTATTTGGGTGTCTGTCTCTCTTCAGAGATAACAATATGCATATTGATGATATGGATTCATAAAAAAGTCATATTATATTTAATCTTACCATTTAGGTCATTAAAATATGAAAATAAATATAGCATTAAGTCATCCTATTTCTCAAAAGAACCTTGGAAATCTCCTAGACTCTGCTGGCCACCCCTTATCACTGTGTCCCAATGAGAGAACTAAGAACACTGAGGAAGTCCCTTGCACAGTTCTGTGGTTGGTTATCGTGGAGCTTAGGCCACCTGATTCTGGCATCCATACGTTCAGCTCCCTTCTCTTGCTCCTTTTCCACACTTTTCTCTGATGAGTGCATATTGTAAACTTTAATATTATGCTAATTCACAGGGATTAGACAAATGTGTAGCAAAGAGAAGACAGAGAGAGAGAGAGTGAGCAAGAGGAGCTAAGAGACTGAGGGAGAGAGCTTCAGTTATTTTCAGAAAAATGAAGGCTTCTCACTTTCTGGTTGACCTTTGGGGATGCTAAATCTTACAAGCTGGAGGTGGTCTGGGCTATCAGCAAGTGAGATGGGAGTAGTCTCACCTTAGGCAGCCCATTCAGTTAGTCAAAAGGTGCTACCAGAGGCAGCAAAGGGTGGTGTGGTTCTCCTCACCATCTTTGCAACCATCCTCTGTTGCACTGGTAATTGCATTGCATCAGTTTCTTCCCATGGTCTTGCAAAGTGGTCCCCTCATCCTCAAAATGTTCCCCCATGAAAAAACTACATTCAAGGATTCCATAAGTTCAGTTAACAGGGTAAATGATATTCATCCTTGGAGGAAATAAATCGACTGTATGCAGCATGTTTTATACAAAGTAGGACATGAAAGTCAGGAAAGTGAATTTTTGTGTTGTTAGCACTGTCATGATTATAATCAATTGGGGCTGTGATTATTTTGCAGGTAGCAGGGCACTTTTCATAATGTATGCTGTATGATTTTATCATTTCTTCCAGTGATGGCAAAAGACTTCACAGGGGGCGGTTGAGACCATGTGCTTTGAAGCCAGGTGAGTTTAGGCGTGAATTCTGACACCACCACCGTGTGCTCCTAACAAAGCACTTGTCTGTGGTGAATGGAACTGTGCTGCATTCCTTCCCAGAAATCGTCTCAGTCCAATCCGAGACTTGGAAGGAAGCTGCTGTACCGTGCAAGAGGGACCTTGCATAAATGATGAAGTCAAGGATCTTTAAAGTAGGAAGCTTTTTCTTGGATCATTCAGGTGGGCCAAGTAATCACAAAGCTCCTTAAATGACAAAGCAGGAGGCACATTAGTCACAGACGGAATTGTGACTATGGAAGGGAAGTTGGACTCATAGTTTAGCTCACTTTGAAGACGGAGGAAGGGGAGACAAATGAAGAAATGCAGACAGCCTCTGGCAGGTGGAAAAGATCAGGAAAAGAATTTGCTCCTCAGCCTCCAGAGGGAACAAAGTCCTACTGACACTTGACCAAGTAAAAGCCATCAGGATCTGACCTCCAGGTTCACCAGGTAATAACATTTTTACTGTTTCAGGCATTGCAATGTGTGGTAAAGAGTCAGATAGCAATCAGAAACTCACTGATGCCCCTGTGCATCTTTGTCTTCATCTATAAAATGGGAGTAGTATGTGTCCCAAGTGACGAGTATGAGGACTGTATTAGAAAAAGTAAATAAAATACTTCAGTGCTTGGCAAGATTAAGAACACAATAAATGTTTAGTCATAATCACATGATGTCATCATATAGCATAGGAATTTATATATTGCTGATTATAACAATGATGATCCCATAAAGTGTGATTCATCCCATCATAATAATACTGTATGTTCAAGAAGCACTTATTTGGTGTTTTTTATGAAGCACTCTCAGTTTCTCCTCCATTGATTTATTTGATGCTCATCAGAACTGTGAATCCAGCAATAAGGAGTTGAACCTCCAAGGAAACAGTGCTCATCCTCGGTCACTTAGAGAATGACCTAGAGTGACTCAAAGAGATTCCACTTGGTGGAAATCTATGACATCCTTACTCCAAATTGGATAGATTTGCAATCTCATCCTGTGCCTTGCAGAAATATATACATGAGGTATGTAGACTCAATACAAAATAAAAATGATAATGCCAAATGATGATGATGTTGTTCATCGCACACCAGACCATTTCCCGTATGATCTCATTCAGGGGAGTTTTCTGCCAGACCTCCAGCCCCAGCTTCTCCAAGCACAGCCTGATGAGTACTCTTTCTAAAGTATCTAGTCAATTGTGCAAAGTACAAGGGAAAAAATTCCATCCTGACCACAGCAGGCAATCACCTTATGCCCCCAAGCATGAAGTTTGATTACCCTTATCTCAGTTTATCATTAAATCAAAAACTGTTGCTATGAATACAGGCCCAGAGCTCTATTTATGAAATGATACAGGCCAGTCAGCAGAAATAAGTGGGTACCCTTTTTTCTTTCTTAATTTCTGTCCACTGTGAAGATCTTTTGCAAACTGGGAGAGGGAAAAAAAAAAGCATCTTTAGCCCTGAGCAGATTTCATTACTTTCTCCAGTCATTCATGAGCTTGCTAGGATGTCCTCAGTGTATAACAATCTCCCTGTGCTGCCGGTGAGTGGTTTCAGATCTACTACTTACTGTCCTTCAAGTCTAGCATTATACTTGAATCAGTATCTGTATTTTAGCAAGAGGCCAGGCAATTTGCAGGTAAGCCCAATTTCTGAGAAATTCTGGGTTTCTCAGACACTATAGCATCAGTGATTGTTAAAACTGAGGACTTCTGGGTTCCATTCCAGACTCTGAGGTCCTGGTAATCTACATTTAACCCTATGTGATTCTGAGGAGACCACTGGTAGAGATCAGAGATGTGAGTGATGACACAGGTGGCCTAGCAGTGCACCCAGATCCCATGGTGTTATTCAGACTTTAATCAGGCGAGGGAGCAACCTGCATAGACTACATGTCAATCATCTATGTGCATCCTTCAAAATAACCAATAGTGGAACTGCCAGGTTTCTGACATCATGCATCTGAAACAGCTGGAAACTGGTTGAGGTATATTCTCCTAGACATCTGGTGTGGGATCAATCTCTAGGCTGATGGAACTCTCTTGTCGAATCCCATGTTCTAGTCTAGTTGGATTTTGGCAAGTAGTATGGGTGGGGGTGAAGATTATCTGCTTGTTAAAGTGGTTTCAAGGCTTATATTCCATTAGAAAAATAGGATAAAATCAAATGTGAAAAGATGACAAAGTGCATGGGTTAAAGATATGGCTTTGAAGCTATTGTGCATTTACTTTTATTTGGAAGACACTGAGATATCATATTCACATATATGGCAATGACACTCAGTATACTCAAATACTATTCTAAGTGCAGTTGAAATATTTATATCTTTATGTTCATAATAACCCTAGTAGTTCGCTACTACCATCATTATCATCTACCATTTATGTGGTGAAATTGAAACTCAGAGAGGGTTAGTGATTTGCTCAAGATCACACAGCTTATCAGTCAATCAATCAGGATTCACACTCTTACAGGCTGGCTTAATAGTTTACATTCTTAACAACCCTACCACACTGCTACTCAAGAATCCAAGTCCTCCCATTCCCTTACTCATTTGCTGTTTGATCCTGGGAAAATCAATCTCCCATCTCTCAGTTTCCACTTGCATAAATGGAGGCTTTTACTAACAATAGACACTACAGAGAATTCTGATCAGATAAAGTTTAATTACCTTTAAAAGAGACCAGGCACATAGTAAGCACTCAGTAAATGCTAGCTCCTAGTTAGCTAGGAGTTCCAAACTCTTGAGGGTATTGTGAGCATTAAATTAGATGGTGTGCTTAAAGTGGCAGGCACAGTGCCTTCCTTGGCATACCATAAGTGCACAGTAAGTGTGAACGGTTATTATTAGTCAAGTTGAGCCAGGCTATGTTATTTTCGGTCTTGTCTGGAAGGCAAATGTGCTCTAAGCAGGGCCAGGCAGCATGGTCTTCACTTCAAAAAGTAACTGGGTGGGAGCCAGACTAATTACCCTACTCAACAGGTTCTCTGCTTTATGTCACTGGAATATTCCTGAAAAGTTCTCAATATTGAATTTGTATATGCTTAATCCCTTTTACCCATTGACCTGCTTTATAATTTCTGATTGATCTTTTATTGGCAGTGATTCTTCAGACTTAAGAGTGTCTTTCAGACTGTCTGTCATGTAACTATTAACTTGTAAAAGACTTAAATATACTAAGGAAAATTGAACCACTGGAGCAATTCTTGGCAGGCCAGTTGACTTAATCATTCCCTAATGTAATTGTTTTCCTTTTCCTTTATTATGTGTTCTAATAAGCTTGCTTATACTACACAGAGCTTCTAGTATTCCCTCCCATAAAGCTTATCACCTCCACTAATAAACTCAACTATGGGTTAATTACAATTTATGCTAATTCAAGAAGTTAATGGAGGTTTGGAAACACTCCTACTAAAAAGCCTACCCCCAGGATATGGATGGGTGTGGGGGTAGAATGGAGATAAGGGGGTGGGGAAGGTCCCTGGAGTCCTGGGGTGTCACTGAAGCTGGGTGAGTTTATCCTGAAAGCTCAGACTTGGAAAAGGGGACTGAATTACCAGAGACTCATAAGGACCAAGGGAAAGTTCTAAAAGGAAGTGTTAGTAACTTTCCAAATTGTCTACTGCTATTTACTTTCTATCAGGAAAGGTCCTCATTGCTACCATCCCACTCCTTAAGCACTTTGCTAGGCAGGATAGGCTATATCGGCTATGTTAAAAAAAAAAAAAAGGTATTTGCTAACATATTTGCTTCATGCCTGCTATGTGTTCCTTGCTGTAGCAACCAAGAGTGGGGAAGAGGTCATCTAGTCTCCTGGATTTTGTAGCCCAATCAACCCAACTCAGCTTGTTCTCATAGATTCAACAAGTTTACTCTCCCTTCCACTCCCTAGCTTCCTCTCTTTTTCTCCCTTTCCAATTCCATGAATGTATGCAAGCTTCATGATTATAGAACCTCTATCTAGAGTCTTTACAAACTAAAAAAATAAAAATAAAAAAATGAAGCTGGTAAAGCATTTTATTTGATTCTACTAAAAACTCTACAAGAAGAAAGCATTTTGCAATGTAATTTGAGGAAAACCATGTTATTTCTTGCAAAATTCACATTACATGAACCAGTTGGCAGTTGATATTGGGCGTTAGTTCTGTTCATAGAATCATTGTCACAAGGTTGATCCTATCTGTTATAATGGCTTCAGCCCTGGGTGGGCATCAACCTAATGGTTGATTCCACTGTACCAGTGACTCTCAGGAAATATGTGTGGATTGTATGTTGGACAGTCTCTTCCCACCTGAAATGCAAGTCTGCCCTAGGTGAGGATTGAAACTTGGACAACTGACCTAGATCCCCACAGCCACCCCCAGGCCACCTCAGGGCATTTGCTTAAGCTGTTCTCTATGCCTGGAATGCCATCCCACTCACCACCTCCCCCACAGCCTCTCACTGTCCACCTGTCCAAATCCTACCTAGTTCAAGGACAAGCTCAAATATCCATGGCTCCACAAAGTCTTCCCGGACCACTCCATCCAGAAATAAACTAACTACTCTCAATTTCCATAGGCTGTGTGTATGTTTTCTGGCACTTAAAACACATACTGTTTTATTTTGGCTATGGGTTTGCCCCATCTTTTCTCTACCACTCAGTAAGACTCTTGAGCTCTGGAATTCTGTTACGTTCCTTTTTGAACCCTCTCCCATGCTGGCACCCACTTTTATGGAGCAGACACTTAATGAAAGCTAGTTCAGTCAACAAATGGTTACCCTAGCAATGGCATAAACAGAAACAACTGCAACATTCTTTATTCCTTCATCTTCTATATATTGAAAATATATCAAGTGGATTCACCAATTACCCACGAGGATGCTTCAGGACTGATAAATGTAGACACATCTGCAGACCAAAACAATTTCCAGAGACCTTTCAAGACATTGGAGACCTGAGCCTATGTAAATGCTATAGGGCTGGATGCAGTGGAATGGGAGGAGTGTACATCTCTGGTCTGCCGACAGTTGGCTCTTGGGGAATGGAAGTATTACTTTCTTAAGGGGATTCATCAGCTCTGGTTCCTAGGTGCCAGTTTGAAGGCTGAGGAGAAACTCTGGACTTTTATTTTTAAATATATGTTCCAATAATAGGCTGAGTAATTACAGATCTTCCTGAATTCTTATTATATACAAACACTGCATATTGAACTTTTCCAACTCATTTTTTCTTCCTCAAATATATGCTGGAAAACTTAAATTTTAATGGTATATGTAGTGGTGATGTATATTTGTTCTTTCCCCTCCCAATGGAATCTTGACTATAAAGGAATAGCAAAGAATTGGTGATGTGTAGGTGACAATCTTCACCACCATTCATCCCACTACTCATTATAGGTAAAAGAATTCTCTCACAACCAGTACTAAGAAAAATGTGTATTAAAATACAGTATGCAGTCCAACTTCAGCATCACACCTTCCTTCCTGCTGCCACTAACACTTGAACAGCTGCAGCTCTCACTGTCTTTGCTGAGGGGCCCATAAATACTCTTGGGAAATGGGACAAGAACACATCAGGGATAGTCACATGCCAAGATCAGGGAATCACACCTAAAGCACAAGCACTTTATGGTGGAGAAAGATGAATATTTTCATTTGCCCTAGGCTATTGTAATCTTGGACAAGGACTGATAACCTAGAGAAAAATGGTGGGAGAAGACACTATTCTAGGAAATCTGAAAGAGGAGTGGGTCATGATTATCTAGCCAGCATAAAAATGAAAGACATGGTCATCAACATAATTTAGTTTATAAAAAGGTTAAAATTCAGAAACATATGCACATGTAATTTCACCCAGTAAAAATGTTCCTTCTGTATCTGACTCTTATTGAAAGACAAATTTCAAAAATATCAGGGAATCAAAAAATTGCTGGGTGATCCGTGTTCATGGAAACAATTCAATGCAATGATAAAAAGGTGGACTGAGATGTCAGGCAGATCTGAGTTCCAATTCTATCTCTATTAGCTCCTGGCTGTGTGATTTTAGGAAAAGGACTTAATTTTTTAGTGTTATAATTTTTTTTTTTGGCTAACGCAGTGATATCAGAATCATTTCATGTAATTATTTGAGGGTTACATAAGATAATTAAGTTAAAGATCTAGATTCAGTAAGCAGATTCATAAGTGTTGGGCATTATGACTACTCCTGTTTCCCCCCTCTACTTCTTCCATCATCATCATCATCATCATCATCATCATCATCATCATCATCATCATCATCATCATCATCATTGTCATCATCATCATCGTCATCATCCAGGCAAGTGAAAGTATTAGGGAAAGAAGAGAGAAGTCTATTTCCTAGCAATACCAAAGACACATCAAACTCCAAAAGTATACAAAATTGCTTTTAAGCATGGTAACATGACCTATTAAATGTATTCATCTAACTCAGGCCGTTCTTGTGTTTACAAGCAACAATTATGTTAACAGGTACTGTATTCAACAAAGATTAAACAAACAACAACAACAACAAAAAAACCCAACCAAACAAGAAGTGAAAAGAAACCCCAGATACTACTAGACAGGGACCCCAGATTTAGGGGCATTGCATGGTCACGGTGAAAAGGAAAGAAGCAATAACCTGCTTGGTTCTCCAAAGAACTAGATAAAGTCTTTCTCTTCTTCCAGCCACTTGGGGTCATAGGCTGGAGACTATTTCATTCTATTTTTTCCCTTTTTAAATAGACTGAAGGTCTGGGATGAGCGGTGTCTGAATGGCCCCTTCTAATTCTATAATTCTTGTGGTTTAATAATATAAACTTAAGGAGGCTTTCCGATGGGTCATGTAAGGTTGAGGCCCGTCCCCTCTTAAGTAGAACATGTCACTGCAAGCCTTTCTACAGGTCCCCCCTCCCCACAGAACTGGATGAGGGGTCCAGCACAGGTGCCAAACAATGGAAACTTCCCGTTCTGGGTGTTAACTTTAGTTACCACCGCCAGACAATGCTGCCAGTGGTGTGGAAGAAAAAATTGCTGTAGCCAGCTGTGCTGTTCACAGTCGGATGGATTCTGTGTAGCTCCAAATGGTGATAGAGCCAGCAGCCTGTTGTAGCCAAGGACAGGATGATGGATGATCTACATACTGTGTCCAAGTAGAGAGAATGGCAGAAGTTCACTTCAGGGTTGTTAAAATGCTAATCTGGGTGAGTTAACAAAAGCTTAATAGAAAAGAAAAGTTTGAGAAGTAAGTACACCTCCTGTGGTATCTATATAGACCACTAGATTTGACCATTCTCAGTGGTATGAATGGTTACTTTTCAAAGTAAGACTGTTTCAACTTTTGCTGTTGGGACAAATGGATGCTGCTTTTATGATGAGTGGTGCTGTCACTGATGTCAGGATCTGAGGAGGAAAAGTCAGCCAGACAACAGCTACCTCAGAAAATGTTATGATATGCTCAATATAATTAGATGACTTTCATTCTCTCCCTGTGTCAGGAGAATAAATCAACACACTTTTTGTTCCCAACTGGAATTTGGCAGCTGTTCACAAAATAAGAGGCAACACAAGATACTGGATTTGGTAGATTTTCACACTAAGTTTCCATTCTCATGAACCACAGAAAGTGAGATCTCCTGTTCGAACAGCAGTTTCAATACAAGAATTATGTTACCACTACATTGAATTATTACTGTTAAAGGCGGGGCCACTATAAATATTTGGTGCACATAGCCTTTCCTTAGAGCCTATAAGATAATATAATATGCTTCAGCAAAAGGTGCACATTTACATTTCTTGGCAAATGATCCATTTTGCCATCCCCTATTCCTTTTCATTCTTACCTAAATTGAACAGAGACATGACTACCTTGCCTGGATTGGAACACTGGTTAGCACAGCTCTTATGCAAATGACAGGTACTCAGTAAATACTGATTGGCTGGCATACCCCAATTGCTTTTTGCTTCCTCTAGAAATGACTCTAGAAAGTGCAGGTTAGAGACTATTAATTGAAATAAAAGGTAATATTTTATCCTGTAATATGCTAGGGAAGTAATTCACCTCATATGGTTAAACCAATAATGGTTAGGCATTCATTCAGCCAGTCTCTTAACTCTGCATAAATGTATTGCAAGGGTGAAAAATGACCCTATTTCAGATGCATTTTGCACTCTTTGTATCTTAGTGAAATTCACACGCTAGAAAAATGACTAAGCTAATTACCAAGGTTCATTATAATTGAGCAGCAAGAAGTAAAAAACTTCTCCAGCTTCAACAAGCCCTTAACAATGAAGGACATATTTATGAATCAAAGTTTTCATTCCTGCTCACTTGCCTATATGCATTTCAAGCAACAGAAACCATCACACAGGGTTCAGGGGCCCACTTACCAGGAGCACAGTTACTGGACAGATTCTTCCTGTGCAGCAAGCTATTAGTGAACTGAAATCCACTGGATTTCTAAGTTGCCATCTAAGGACCGGTAGGTTTACGTCACAACTATCTTTCAAATCCATCAAACCAGGGGAGGCATAGCCAGATGGTGTTATTAGAGGGCACCAAGAAAAAAAAGAGCGAGAGGGCAGAATGCCCACAAATCTAAATCAAACTCAAGTTAACCAGCTGTTTGGTGATGGGGAAGTTGGAATATCATTTTCATAGCAGACTTGCCAGCATCACAGAAATGTTTCTCAAAAAAGGTTATTCTATGCAGCATCCCCAGTAGCAACAAGAACAGGTAGCAATATTCTGTGAAGCCAATCAGAAACAGTAGGTGGTTGTTAGTCTACCCAAATATGACAATCGCGAAAATGGTTTGCTAAACCATTTGGGCATCTGAGGTTATTTATTTAACTGTCTTTCTGAGACTGCATTCTGGAGACCTAAATTAAGGCATAGACACTAACTATCAAAAACAAAACTCAGTCATGGCTTGACTGTAGTTTATTTACCTTAAGATGTGTAAGTTCACAGTAATATAGGTCTAAATTTCAGATCTTATCTGGCAATTTCTATTTATATAAGCCAGAGTAAATGTTTGTGTAATATTTGTTAGTCTGATGGACTCAGTTTGTCACTCATTAAACACGACTGCACACAACTTAATTTCCTGAGTTAGATACCTAAGAAAGTGTGGGAATGTTGTCACCACACCAATAAACCAGAATCAAAGCCTATTGTTTATATCCAGAAAGATAGCAAAATTCTCACCTTGAGCTGTTTGTGACAGGATTTCTTAATTATACAATGAAGAAACCTTGAAAATACCTCCAACAAATATTTCTCCTATCCTAAGGGTCAGAGAACAAACGAGTTTAGAAAACAGTTAAGCTTTTGCTACACTTCAGCCTGAAATAAACAAAAGAATCCACTTGATTCCTCCGAATAAGAAATGGAGAGAGAGACAGTCTGTACAAGGCACCCATACTTTTTACTACAGACTTAAAATTTTTAGTAGTCAAAAGTTCTTGGGAAAACTGCCCTAGATCTTTCTTTTCCCAAGTAAACAGAAACACTACCATTATATTTTAAGGGAAAACAGTTGCTTGCAGGAGTGGACATAAGGTTCAATTACTTGTTTACAAAGTCTACACGTCTATAATAACGATCTACTGTCCCTTCTAGAGAAAATTGCCCAGCTTAGAGCGGTGAGGTGTTGGGATGCTGAAACTTGGGTTACCATTGGTCACCTCAGAACAGAGTACTACCCCAATTTCCTCTAATGCAGCAGTTAACCACTACTTCGATGCCTCCCTATCTCCTCTCCCCAAGTCAGCTTTCACAAGTTCAAGATTTCCACAATCACCTGACAGCAGTGGCTCCAAGAGTCAATTTAGCAGAAATCTAACACAGTTCTCATCCACACCTTCCAGTCCCTTGTGACCTTTTATTTCAATCCAAGAGTTAGGCAGGAAAGAGGAAGATTTAAGCCCTTCTAAATTACCAAGACGGCTACTGTATAGATTTCTGCAGCCCAAAACCAAACATCATCCACGTCAAAACAAGAAATAAAAGTTTCCCTACCTTCCTCCTTACCATCCCCCTGCCAGTGGCCGCCGACAGGAGAGGCGGCTCTCTCCCGGCTGCAGGACGTCTCTCGCAGCCCGAGAAGGGGTTCGTGCAAAATTGACTCTTCCTTATTTGTTTCCATACATAATTGATGGGAAGATGAGAATGTTAACGCATCTCAGCGCTGGGCTCTTGCCTCCTGGCGGAGACCCTGTCCAAGACGCTTCCGTAAATCATTTCCAGCCGGAGAACAAAGCACGGAAAGTTGCGGGGGACAGTGGCCGGGAGGAGAAACCCGGGCGCCGGGTGGGAAGTGGGGGTGGACAGTGCGCAGCTCCAGGCCCCAGAGTCCGCCCGCGGGGCGCTCGGCCAGCAGGGGGAGAGGGAGGGTGGGAAGTGAACGCCCTCCGGGCAGGAGCGGACGCCGGAGCCTGAGGGGTGGGGGCAGCTAAGGCCCCCGCGGGCCCCGAGTCCCCGCCCCACGCCTCCAGCCGCTACCCCCGCGCGGTCCACCCCCGGGGCACGCTGACAGGTAGCCGCGTCCGCAGTGAGCAGTTCAGTCGCGGCGGCTGCGCTGCGCCTCTTCCCTGCGCGGGGCGACTGCTCCCGGGTCCGCTCCTAGCCAGGTCCGGTGCGGTTCGAACCCGCCGCCCGGGAGGCTACTCCCCCGCTGCCGGGTGCAAAGGGGCGACGGTGCCCATCGCCTGCTCCTTCGGCTGTAGTTGGGCTCCTACGCTAGCTGCAGTCGCCTTGCCCAGTACCGAATTGGCCCGGGTTCTCCCAGACAGTGTGAAGGGGAGCGACGGGCTGGCGCTCTCTGGCAAGAAACTTTTAGTTGCACCCTCCTCTGCCTTTTCTTTTTTCCTAGGGGATGATGGTGCACAGTGGAGGGGGGCTCCAAGTCCATGTGCCCCTCCCCCCCAGACTCCAGCTCTCCCAGTTGTGACGGGTCTGCCAAGTCTCCCCAGCCCTCTTGCGTGTCCCTTGCACCGCAGGCGAAGAGAGCTGCTAGGGAAAGAAATCAACTCCCCGGTGACCACACACACACACACACACACACACACACGTACACACACACACGTACACACACATGCACACACGCATACACACTGCGATTAAGCTCTGAGGAGCTGAGTCCGATCTCCATCAGGCGGCCAGAGCATTTGGCAAATTTTTACAAGACGGTCTTACCTCATGGGGGGAGGCTGGTAAAAAAGCTTGTCACGCACTCGGAAAAGGGGAAAAAAAATCAAGAAAAAAATGTAAAAATAGATATATCCCTCTGTCTCTTTAGGTTTGGGTTTCCTGGATATAATCCTGAAACTCGCCACCACCCGCTCTTGCAGCAGTGGTAGCGGCGGCTGCAGCGGGACGGAGCGGGAGCAAAACAAATCGAGGCTCGGCAAATGGTGTAATTCGATCCATCTCCAAGTCAATCCATCAGGCGAGCGCAGCCCGTTTCCCTCCCCGCACTCCGCGGCTCGCCGCTCAGTCCCACCCCCGAGAGCTGTCGGCAGGAGGCGGGCGGCGGGCGCGTTTACCCTTGCTGGAGCGCTCCGGCCAGCGCCGCCTGGAGGCCCCCGCCTCGGCGCCGCGGCCCGGCTGACCCCTCGGTGGCCTCCGCGTCCCTCCTCCCGGCGCTCTGCTGCACACCCTCCCTCTCCCCACCTCTGAAGAGCTGCTCCTTCCAGCAACTCCCGGCGCCTCAGAGAACCAGCTCGCGTTGGCTGCTGCAGCCCGCGAAGCAGCCTTTTCGCTTTCCTCCCTTCCCCTCTTTTCCTCACTCCCTCACTTTTTTTCAGAGCTTTCCTTCCGACAACCAGAGGACTGATCATTGCAGCCCAGAGGAGCTGAAGGCGCAGTTGCTCCGTAAAGTTCGGCCTTAGTTTTCTCATCTAAGATATATATATATATATATATATATATATATATATATATATATATATATATATATTTTTTTTTTTTTTTTTGTGAGAACATCCTTATAAATCCATCTCCTTCTTACCTTTCTCGTCTCCCCCTTCCCGCCCCCATTTCTCTGTATAATCACTAAGCAAAACATCTGGGAAGAAGCAATCAAACATTGCTTTATCTTTATAAAATACAGAAATTGCCTACTAAAAATCCCATTTCCACTTTGAATGAAAGCCATTCAGTACAGTATAATTTTGCAGGCTAATGAGCCGGTTTTACAGGCAAGTGTTTCGAGTAATATGTTGTGGGAGAAGTGAAAATGTCCTTGAAGTGACATCATTTAAAATTGACTGTCACAAATGAAAAGAAAAAATATATATCATATTCCAAAACAAGAGGATTTTAACTCAAACTTCATTTCCAAGAAGGGGTTGTGTTTTATAAATTTCCAGTTGAATGATGAATCACTGAGAGTCTAAATGGTTGGAATGAACCATGATGCCCCTATTTAAAGAAATAGAAAGAAGAGAGTTTTTTCGCCAAACTTTTAATTTTCATTTGAGTATAGTTAATTATCGTGAAAGAGAAGAAGGGGCACAGAATGGATTTTCCTTTCCTCAAAGGTCTCTGCTTTCTTCCTAACATCAAGTTGCATGTTTACATTTAGGAAAAATACGCTGTTCTGAGTTGTTTCTGAACTTCTACTGACAGCCTTGAAAAGGAGCTCAGAAAAGATACCCCAAGGAACTGCTTTCAGGATTCATCCTGAGAAGCAGAAAAAAAATGTTTTCTCCCTCACCAGTTTAACACTTTGTTACCAAGAGGAAAAGGAGGGAAGGGGGGGGGGGCTTTTAAAATATAAACTCTCTTCCTGCTGTTCTTCCTTTTGGGAGTAGGGGTAGGGGGCGGAAGAACAGCTTTGGCAAGGCTCCTCTGTGATTTTTCTGTTGTGCAGAAGGCTTTTGTTGGCTGGCTAGCTTGTGTTTTCTGGTTGTGCTGGGCTCTGACATCACTGCAAGTTACTTGGCAGTCATGGCCCTTCTCCAGCCAACTTCTGACCCAGAAAGCTGTGCCTGCTGCACTGGCATCCAGTCATTCCTTATTTTCTCCATCCAGGGAGCAAGCATGCTGCAGGCAGAGGGGTCTGTGGCTTGAATGAAGATGCAAAGGAGTTGGCCACTGACTTGGTGAGGAGAAAAGTTACCATCCATCTGGAGTGAAAGCTTATGAGTTGTCCTGTGTCTGCAGTAGCAGCAATAAATAAGTAGAGAAATAAATAAATGAATAAAAATAAATGTATGTATAGAGAACATACATACATATATCTATCTATGTATGTTCTCTATACTCCTTAATTTTTTGCTGAAATCCCAGTACAGACAGAAAAGCAGGCAATCCACTGACATCAAAAGAATGGTCCTTTACTTTCAGTTCAAACATTACTGGTAAGGATGCTTCCCTGCTTCCCAGATCTGAAGCATCAGGAAAATGACACTCCTTTTAGTTGGGATTTTAATGGAAAGCTGTCCAAGGATAAACCGCTCATTCTTTATGCAGTTCATGAGCATTGGGTCCTTTCAGCTGAACCTTTTAGCCCTGATTACTCTTCTGGTCCCACTCTGCCCTTCCCACCTTCTGCTCTCCTATTGTCAGGCCACTTGCAGTTCCTAAAGATGCCACAATGCTTCATGTCTCCACACTTCGTTTGTATTGTCTCTGCTTTACAGGGGACTCTTGCCCATATCTTCAACTCTTAATTCTGCTCTTCCTGACTTTCGACACAAATTTTGTTTAGGTGTCAAAATTGCCCTCATCACACTAGCTCTCTTGGGAAGGGATTTTTAGCATCTCCTTGTATATTCTCCTACCAAGATTATTCATGGACCTTACTAAATTGAAGTGGAAATAGCTAGTCAGGATGTCTTCCTTTCTGCAGTTCTTGCAGTATTTACCTGAACAGCTCTACGCCCAGCCCTATGCTCAAATTTAGTGGGCTCTCAATAAATGCTTGTGAAATAGAGCTGATGACAGAACCCAAACTTTCCCACTCTTCAATTGCCATGCCAGAGCATAGCCTTTCTGGATAGGATGTTCCTCCAGAGTAGAGATTTACTCCTTTTGGATCACCACTGTTAGCATAACACTGTGCAAGGATATTTGTTGAATGAATGAAGAAGGAAAGAAGGAAGAATGGGATTCAGGATGGAAGGAAAGAAGACACTGTTTCTTCTCACACCCACAAATATTACTAAATGCAATCAGTGCTATTGATGGTTTATGTTTATGCTTCAGTATTATCTGCATATATCTTCTATTGCTGAGAAGTAGTAACATAATTTACCACGTTTTATTTGTTTACTATAGGAACAAAAATCATTTTATTTCATTTCTAATCAAAAATTTAAGAATAAAAACTATCTGGAAATTATAGAAAATCTGAACATAATGGTCAATAAAGGTTTATCATCAGATACCACTATTTGTTAATTATTAAACAAAACATTACAGTTGAATATATGCCAAATTCTATTCTAAGTATTTCGTACATATTAACTGATAAAAATTTTAAGGGGTAATAGTATTATCTTTATTTTGGGGGGAAGAAAACTTGGAGAATGCAGTTGACCCGGGTCAGGCCACATAGCTCTGGGCCTTACCTACCACTTAGTGGCTACTGTGTTTGAGTGAGGTCGCCATCAGCAGCTGTTACTAGTGAAGATGTTGGACATTAGGCAACTGGAGTCAAATCCAGCCACTTCTTGGAATAATTTATTTAACCCTACCATGGTTCAGTCTTCTTATCTGTGAAACATGGGTGAAAAACAATACTGGATTTTATGAGGAATAAATCAGAAAATACATAGAAAGTGTTTGACATCTTACATGGAACACAGTGAACCCTGAATAAATATTAGCTGTGGTATTATAACATGTCCTCAAGGGGTGAACCCTTAGATCACTGAAGAATTGGATGAGAAACTTAATCCAACCTCACCTTAAAAGTGAGACTTAGGGCAAAAGAACATGATACACAATTGGTTTGCAATAAAATTTTGTTCTATTCCATTTCCTCCTTCTATCGTCCGTGTGTGTGTGTGTGTGTGTGTGTGTATTCAGATACACACAACTCTCTATCCAGTTGCTGTGAAATAACATTTTGTATGAATTTTAATGGATAATACAGTTTAAGATGTAGATTTCTGGTTTCGAAATAAAAAAGATACAGGTATTGAAATTTCAAAGGTAGTTACAGCTTCTGTGATTAACTTGGAATGCACATACAGTATTCCTTACACTCCACATTGTAGAAAGTACCTTTGTGACAAGGGATTGATTTCATAACTAATCTGAGCTCTCTATGACATGATAAATCATTAATAATACAGACCCCAATCTCAGCATCTGCATAGGCACAGCTGGCCTCCTTGTGTCAACAGTCTGCATATAAAAGTGACTCTGCCAAGATACTTATTTTAATGAAAAATATTTATCATGGTAAATCTTAAACCTCAAGATTTTACTGGCACAATTCATTTCTATTCTTAGGGGCTATGCTAGTAGATCACTATAGTTATGCTTATGCTTAGAATGATAAATATGTGCTTTCCCCCTCATTTTTGATTACTCTTCCTTAGGATGAATAATTTTTGCTCTACAGACTGAGTAAAAGGCCCTCACCATGCATCTTTGGAAGCAGTGCCTTACCTAGTTTTGCTCATGACGTCACATGTACCTCTGTGAGGAGGGACAGCAAAGACTCAAGGCAAACTAAAGATTCAGGCTTTTTTTTTTTTTTTTTTCATCAGAAAGAGGAACAGCAAACAGCCTTTAATAACACTAGCTCTTTTGAAAACAGGCAAGAGATAGGAATGCTATCACCATTATAACAGAGATCTTTTGAACAAACAGAAGCAAAATAAAGTTTTGGAAGAAAGGTCAAATAAGATGATAACTCAGACAGAATTGCTTAATTGTATTACATGTACTCTGGGAAGAAATACTGAGAATACAGGGAAGCCAGCTTATACCCTGAAATAAAAGGCCACTGAGACTCTGGACAAATTCCTGACAGGATTCTAACTACAGATTTATAGAAGTCAAGTCTCAGACCTTGAAGAATTAGGGCCAGATAATAACCATTAAATGTTAGAATGCCTTAGCAGAGGAGAAAAATGATGACTAGAATAAAAAGTGGTAAAAAAAAGCGTATTTTACCTGTTTTTAAAAACACAAGTTATTAATTTGTTTTTTTAAATAGATCTTCTTGCTTAATATTATCATCACTCATTTTGTTGAAGCCAATATCAAAATTCAAACCAACAAAAAGGGGGAAGAAATTAATTGGGTAGTTATTATCTCCCAAATATTGACTAGCTCCAATGGTACCACTAATTCCTACCACAATTCTTGGAGACAGACATCATTTAGGAGAAAAGAAACCAGGGTTGTTTAAGTGAACCATCCTGTCAAGGTTCTCAACCCTTGTAGATAAAGTCTAGTTTCTACTACAGGTCTGTTTGGCTTTTGAGTGTAATTTTCTTTCTAGAACACCAGCTATAAAAACCAAAAAGAGTATAGGTTTGAAAAAATATTGAAGTATGGTGACCAGGTGAACTATGATAAGCAGAAATATGCTGAAGCACAGAGATAAGAAATACAGCCTAGGGGGCTAGATAAACTACTGTCTAGAAAAACAACCTATGATTTGTTGAATTAGTTTACTGGTATGCAGCCCAGTTTCTCCTTGAATCTTCCTTATTTTGTCTTCCATCATGTCAGGCCTAGCATGGCCACCAACGGTAGCCTACCTGGAACACCAGAGCATGTAAAGTATCTATAAATCCTTAACTCCCTGTTAGGGGTACTTGGTCTGCCTACGAATCTGCTGAGTCAGTACTGGTACTCTTAGAATTAGAAGAAATCCTAAGAGTTTCCATCACAAGTGAAGATACGTTTGTCCTTTGCTCTTCCTTCTTTCCATTGCATTGACTCTGTATGAGAAGTGTTAGCTGGTCCTACTGTGATCATCATCACTGATATATGTTAATCAAACAGTCATGCTACTTATGGTGTTCTTTAAAAACAAACAGCGATGCCTGTCCATTATTGCTCAGTAACATTGGCAAAATATGTGTGCTTCAACTTCTAACTCTTGGGCAATTTTTACTTGGCATATACCAATTAGTGTTAGGAACTCCATGGTGGGGTTTATAGTATAGTTGAAGCCTCTGTATATTGTATGCACTGTTACCCATATAATGCCATTGAATCATTTGTAAATGAGAAAAATGACATATAGCAGCATATAAAATTAAAAGAAACTTCACTGGCTAAGCCACAAATGTCTCAATGAATGTTCCAGGCTATATGATCACATCTTCCACTAAATTACAGAAAATACTAATCACCAAATGCTCTGCATAGAAGATCTGTACACTCAAGCATCAGGGTCAATTCATTAACAAAAAAATACCAGTGCCACCTATTGGTTAAAAAAAAAGAATAGAATGTTGGGTAATGTCCATCTTTCCAAATAAAAACACACAAAAGATAGAATTTTTTCTTTATTTGCTTTCTCAGCTAGGCTGTTTATTATAGATGCTTTATTAATACTGACTCTATTATAGTCATTTAAGGAAACCAGACCACTAATATGCGAGGGATTGAGAGGTAGTATGTGTTATGGGAGGAAGAAGCTGACATTCTGGAAAAAAAAATCAATAGCAAACACTACCAGCTTTCTGTGGTACTAATAGGTGCTTATCTAAAATCCCGAGTGCCCTATTAGTCTGAGATGGAGTGACAAGGCTCAGCAGCACATAAGAAAATGCAGTTGGCCAACAAGCGTTTAAATCTGGGTCTGTTATATGTTTCTTAGATATGGTGTCACTGAGTCAGCAAGATGTGAAGCTGGATGACAGGAGGTTCATGCTTTCCCCACCAGTTTCAGTTAGTGTGCCTTCATTTTTGTCCTAGGAGGCAGTTTGAGAGAAACCTATTTTTGTCTAATCATTGGTTCCAAAAAGTGGTCTGTCCGTGTTCTCCTTGTCATCAAATCTCTCGGGCTATATAACCTAGAACCCTACTTCTAAGTTGCCATTCAGCAAATAAAAAAATCATCAGTTACCAGTCAAAAAATAAAAATAATTAAGAGCTATGCATTTTTATAACAAGTTCTTATGAGGCTGGCCCTAGCAAACAAGCCAGATTTAAGTATTACCTGATTCACTTGGCTGTCGTGTAGGATGTGTTCCTGAATGGTTGTCTTTAAAAGCGTGAATAGTGATAAATTGCTGAAAAAAACAACTATAAACTTACATTCTTAAGGAAAGTTGAAAAAAGGAGACTCACAGAGTTTGCCATTGTCTGCAATTGTGTTTTAATTGTGAAGTTGAAAGAAAAATCTGCTTGGCTAAGAGCCTTTCTGGAAAGTCCAGAAAGGTCCAGAAGAACTGTTTAGGGATTTTGTTTTGTTTTTAAACATTATTACACTCCCATTACATCAGGGCATTTCCCTGTTATTGTTATAGTCAATGGTTGAGCTCTCAAGCCTTATTGTACCTGGATCATTGCCTGCAAACAGGTATTTACATGAACATGTGTGTGTACCTGTGTGTAAGTATTTCCTTCAAGATGGAGGCTTTGTGAGTTCTTTTTCTATATTAAAATCTTTGAAATTGTACTCATAAACTACTCTAATACATTCTGAATTTCTGGGTTATAATTGTAGAATAAACAGATTCCTTTCTCACCACAAATTTTAATTAAGAATTCTAGTTATGCAATTATTTGCTAATGAATAATACCTATTCAGTTCCAAGGCATACAATTATATGTTTACTCAAAAATATATTTTCCAGTGATAATTTTTATAGGTCAGCTTTTCATTTTTTATTTCATAATTTCATTGACTTCATATAAATCAAAATCTTATATTAAAATAAGTGAAAGATGTTTATCTCATATTTTATTGAGATATATGAGGATTCAAGTCTGTAATTGTTGGAAATAAACAAATTTAATATTAAAGTCTAATCAGTCATTATTTCAGCTCCCCATAAATATCAAGCTACCAAATTCTGTGATTTATTTTTACTTAGATAATTTGGTGATGTTAAATGGATTCTCCTTTGCTACCTGAAAAAGGGGACAGTAAAGGCAAACATATGCATATGTTTATTTATTTTGCTTTTGAACAATCTGCCCCAAACTGGGCTACTGATTCCTTAAATATTCTCTTGGTTTCTGTGTTATAAGGGAACAATCAATTTGCTTGCTTTGGACTTAGTTGCCAATATTTATTTATTTATTTACACCGCCCTCTCCTGCCCCCCATTACTAGCATTTATATTGAGAAGTAATAATTAGAAATAAAGGAACAAATAAATAATTCATATTGGAACCCAGTAAGTGTACTGCCTATAAAAGGGAGTATTCTTAGATATTTTAAACAGTTAATGCTTCAAGTTAAACCACTAGAAGTATATAAGGACTGAAAACACTATCTGTAGAAATGTCTTTTCAGAAAGAAGTGAGTTTTGAGGGAATAGGGGGGGACCTTCCAAATCAAATTAGGGCATTCTAATCAAGGTGACAAGAAGCTATCACCAGGATAAAAATATGGCTCAAATGGAAGAGGGCAGGATCATTCACTCATTCATCCTTGCATACATTCATTTCACCATTTGTTATTAATAGCAGCAATCTGCTTTGTGTAAAGCACTGTGCAGAGATAAATGAGAAATACCTTGCATTTAGACAGCAACTTAAAATTTGAAAATCAGTTTTATCAGTCAGGTTCCTGGCAAAGAACAGATGGCACAGTGACTTGGGTAATTTGAGGAGCCTTTAATAAAGGAACTATTTGTAAAGGTGTGGGTAGAGTACAGGGAAACCACAAGGGAGAGTTACCCTGGGGCCTTGAGATCCCTAGTACCTAAAAAGCAAGCGAAGGAACAGCTTCTTTACCAGAAGCTGGAGACAAAGAGGTGACCTAGAGAGGACACACTTGCAGGAGCTGTGACCTTCAGCCAAGGAACAAGGGTGGCCTGTAGGCAGGGTGCTAAGAAAAATAAAATCACAACCTGTTTTTCCTCTCACTGATCCTCTGCTCTTGTTCTTCATTGGCTCAATCAATGATAGCACAAAAGACTGGGGCCTATGCGTGTCATTCTTAGAGGTCAATGTCTACAGGCACAGAATAGAGAAGGACAGAGAGTGGGTCTGATGGAGTAAACCAATGTTCACTACTTAACTTTAATTCGTATAGAACACCATGTGGTAGCAATCAATACTCCTTTTTTACATCATAAAACCAAACCTAGGGCATAGGTTTATCAGAACTTGTATGAAAGACCTAGGATTTGAACCTGTGTCTTCTGACTCCCAATCTGGTGTTTATCATATTCTATTGCCTGACCCTTGGACTTCCTTATTACAGTTACTTTACTATATCAAGTCACATTTTATCACTTACTAGATGGGGCTTCTTGAGGGAGAAGACTGGGTATTCATATCATTAATGTTCTGAGATAATGATTGGAATAGGAACTGTGAAGAGGGTAAGGAATGGAATGGTGAGTGAGATGGCACAGCACGTGATTTACTTGGAGAACAGATTTGCAAGAGGCTAATGTCACACATAGCAAAATGCCATAAATGTTAAATCCAAAGGTTAAAGAAAAGTACTGTGGACAGATAAGAAGAATGGTCAGTGGACAAAGACTTCAAGATGTGGCATAATATGAACGAAGCCAAACACAAACACTGGTGTCAAAGGCAGTGGACTGTGACAAAGTTAATGTGGGTCAAGAGGACAACAAAGGTTGACTGTGAGCAGGCCTCGTGAGGGTGGGTCATGCCTGGCATTCTTAGAGACAGGCACGTAGCAGGAGATGTGACTGGAAGGAGAATGGGACCATTGCAAAGAATTTCCTTGCTGGATTGGAATGTTTTTCTTGGAATGTTAAGCAGCCACAGATTAGTGAGGTAAAGATGATCATAATCTGGGCTTTTGAGAGACAGTGTTCTAATCGGAGGGAAAAACAACTTGCAGATTTTAGAAGTAAGAATGCCTGTTTGGAGGTCAGGTGAGAGATGTCAGTGTTGATAGAATCAATATAAATTAGGACTATGCACACACACAAACATACTAGTAAGTAGTTCAGCAGAGATAGACAATGTCTAAATATCAGAGAATTGGATAATGAAGAATTTTTTGAGTTCCTTGATCTGGTTGAATTTAAAGAATGTTGGATCATTATGAGCAACAGAGACAGAAGTGGAGCAGGTGTGTGTGGGGAGTGGAGGGGTTATTGAGTTTGGTTTTCATTAAGTGGAGCTTAAAGTGCTGGCACCACCTCCAGGAAGGGATGCAGTGTTTTCTTAGAAATCATTAAAAGGCCGGGCATGGTGGTGCATGCCTGTAAGCAGCAGCCAGGGAAGCTGTGGCTGGACCAGGGACCAAGGTTCGAATCCCACCAGGGGGGGTGTACATAGCAAGACCTAGTGCCAAAAAAATAGCTTGGCGTGGTGGCACATGCCTGTAATCTCAGCTACCTGGGAAGCTGAGGCTGGAGATTGCTTGAGTCTGTGGTACCCCAGGCAATGTGAGCCTGAGGTTTCACAAGCAAAAAGAGCGAGACCTAGTCTCAAAAAGAAAATAAAAATTCATTAATTTAAATGCACTTAGAGGACATCTGCAGAAACACCAAAATCTAAATGAGACAAGTACATACAAGAAACTAAGAGCCAGATGCAAGTGGCTTATGGGCTTCTATGGGCTTTGATTTTCTGGAATCACCTGTGCTTAGTGACATTGAGATAAGAAAGTTTCACCCTCCCCACTTCTCAACCATCTTCTCCAACACGAATTCACACAGTAGAGAACTATGCAGTTATTCTGATTTCTCACTCATGTTATACAAACATAGGGTAAGTAGACCTGACAATTCATCATATTTTAACTGGTATCATCTTGTTGACCACCTTCAGTGTTATTTTTTTCAACCTGACACTCTTGGAGAAAATGCTGATGGATACTTTTAAAACTTTTTGTGAAACTATGCAAACTCATCCTGGAAACACTAAGGGAACATTGCTCTTTCTTAGTGTAGTGTAAATGATAAAAAAAAAAAATGCCAGCAGTTAATTTACTGAAACATTTATTATGCTTGGTAAAATCAGGCATTTTTAGGTTCTCATCATCAATATTTGCTGCTAAAGTCTCAGCGAACTTAGAGATATACAGCAAACTTAGAGAAATGCATTTCAGTGACTTCTCACAATTATCTTGGAAAACATGAGTATCACCATTTTACTTGAGTTGAAACGGTAACATGAAATATAATAGAGAGGGGATGATCTCAAAGTAAGAAATCAACATCTTGACAGCTAGGTGATAAAATGCTAAAGCAGTAAAGATTAGATCACTTCCAATTCTCTTTATAAAACATTCTGGAAAAAAAATATATGATTTTAATTCTTCAAACAGAATTTCCCTTTTTATTGAGAGAAATAAAGATTATGAAAAGTGAGTGTGGGGCCTTGAGGTTCAAGATATTATTTAATGAACAGGTGGGCTTTGAACTTACAGATCTTTCAAGACAACTTATACTGTTAATACTTAAAAGGTTAGAAAATGTCTACTATGGCTATTTTTATTTACAGTGTTTGCTTTTTCACTTATGTTACTAAAAATTATAGTGTTTTAATACAGAAGAGACAGAGAGGCTAGGAAGGAGAGAAAGGAAAAGAGAGGGTAAGTGAAAGAAAAACAAAGCAAATGAGAAATCTAATTAAATGTAATGGCCCATTTCCAAGAAGATAAAGTCTTTAGCAACTTCTGCAGTTTCAATTTCTGAATGGTTGAGATTTACCTTGGCAGGGACTTATTTTTTCTCTCTCTTTTTTTGTTTCACTATTTGCCATTAATGGAAAGAGAAATAAAATAGATAAAAGTATTTGGCAATTTCATGTGAACCATTCAAAATTACGTAGAATGTCACAGAATGTATGCTTAAACATCCAAAACCACCTTTGTATTAAAAACATCACTTTATTATCCTCTATAAACATTTTATGAATCCACTTAGTTTATGGTTAAATTAAAAGGAAATGAAAGGCAGGGATAAACTACAAAGAATTCTTTCCTCATCTTTAAACTGACTTTATTAGCACTATAATTTAGTGCTATGTACATCTGAGCAATCCAAGGGTAGAGATGAGACAAATCTGTGCTTGTATTATTCAGTTAAATGTTGAAAAAGTCGTGTTTGGCTTTTGATGAATATTTAATATGCTAGAGAGCTCTCAAGATTCCACTTTCGCAGTGAGATCTGGAGCAGTTTTCAGCAGATTCAATTGCTGATCTGGTCTCCTGAGCATCCTCTGACACTTTCTTCCTCTGATATTCCTTAAGTTGTAGAGAGATAAATACAACACTGTTGCCCAAACAGAGTTCTGTCTGCACTCTGTAAATGAAGTGGACTAGGAAAATGACTCTGGAACTGAAACAGTTCCCTTGGTTGTTGACTACAGAAGAACATTCTGCAGCAGAGGTATCAGACCCCCTATTAATGGCCTTGAGCAATGAGAAAGTCAACAATTTCAAATTGCTGCACAAAATATGTCTTCAACTTGATCAACCCTTTTCATTGCCTCTTGGTCAAAATGTTAGTGTGAGACAAGAACATAGGACTTTCACAAATTCCTGAAACTCATAGAGGGATAGAAAAAAAAAAACACTAATTTGGATGGCCTGCTGAACAGGTGAACAGGTAATTTTTGAAGTGGAAAATGGTGGGAGGGTGTATGAGTAAAAAAACAGAGAAGAATGAATTTGAGAACCCTCTGCCAAGGATTATGAAAATTATTAAATCATATATAACATTACCCCACTGCTTTATTAAGTTAATTGCAAGAGTACAGGTATAGATGCTAATGTTTCCAAACCTAAGTTTCAGTTTCCTCTATTGAAATGTTGAAATAATGTTTAATGTGAGGTTGTTGTTAGGAGTGACTAAGATTTGTGAAAATATTATGGAAGTTTTATAGAGAAAAACTGTCAAGGCTTATATTAAGGTTAGATATTATTCTAGCTCAATGATCAACTGACAGTCAATAAGAATCACCTGGGGTACTTTGTTACACTGTATATTTTGGACTTGCCTTGCCTGGAGGATTCTTCTCTCTCATTGGGTACTATTGCTTTAGCAACCACTGTTACACTGTGTCCCATAATTTCTCCAGAGTAATAAAAAGGGCAAAAACAACTATTCTCAGCAATAAGTGCTAAAAAGCAGGGGCCATATTTGTATCCTTGTACTTAGAACATCTTGGCTAAATAGATAGTTATTGGATACAGATGGAATGATTCATAAATTACAACCAGAAACATGAATATATTTCTATTATAAAATAGGTACATCTTCTAAAAACATTAAAAATTCTTGATTACAATTCTAAAACAAAAGCAGACTAGATAATTCTTTAATGTGATTAAACTGTAAATCACTCATCAAAATACAGCATAGTTCTTAGTGGTAAATTACAAAAAATGCCTCCTGAGGAAAAAAGAAACATAGACAGCAGTCATCAATCACTACCATTAGTTATTATGATTTTGAAGGGCTAGCCAAAGCAATAAGTCAAGAAAATGATATACAGTCATAAATATTAGAAAGGACACACCATTGTAAATTTGTTAGAAAGAGAATTTAGGAAGGTTAACAGTTATAAAATTATACAAAACTCACAAATTTCACACAAATATTATTGCAACATATAATGGAAAAATCCCTCATTAGCAAAGGTAAATTTAAGATGATTACCTGTGACTAGATCTGGAAAGAAATGTACAATATGTATATGGAGAAAACTATACTGCTCTTCAAAGGGACATATAACAAGGCCTGAGTAAACAAAGAACAAGATTCTATTATATAAAAATTCTTAGTGTGATAAATACATACACAATAGGATATTCAATTGGGAAACTTAAAAATGATTTTATATTAAATCTTGGAATACTATACAGTTATTGAAAAGAATGGGTAGAAAAATATTTTTATGCATAGAAATACATCTATTACAAACACATATATACTCTTTAAGCTGAAATACAATATAATAATAATTAAAAATTAATAATACTGAAATATAATATAATAATAATTAAACTCATAATGTTTGTTTAGTTACATTGAAGACTGCTTTAAAAATTTTTAGAATTGGAATATATCAGTGGGATAGAGTACAAGTTCACTTTAATATTCACATTAAAATACAAATTAAAATTGAAGTAGCACTTCAAGCAACAGGGAAAAGTAAATGGTTAAGTAATTATGCTGAAAATATTGTCTATGTACATTGGAAAAAACAAGCTGCAAGTTATTAAAAATAAATTTCTGATGGATCATGTGTCTAATTTTTAGAAAGATATTATTTAAAAAGTAAGCCCACAAACAAAATACAAGGGCATTTGTAAATAGGACTTGAAGCCCAAAACTTAGAGAAAAATACTAATATCTTCAGTATAAAATTTAAAAAAGTGTATACAGTAAAAAACAATAAAATCTGTGAACAAAGACTGGAAACTATTTGCAATATAAGAACAAATAAGACTAACATTTTTGTTTTAAAAAAGATATTAAAATGAAATTCACATACTAAAAATGTTCACTAAAGCAACCAAACCAGTAGTTTTATTATAGCAATAAATGGCACCCATCACAATCTATCTCAAGTACTTTCTCATTACTTCAAAAAGAAACCCTGAATCCATTAGCAGTCACTCTTCATTCCTCCTTTCCTGTCCCTAGAAAACACTGACCTACTCTTTGTCTTCATGGATTTGCCTATTTTGGATATTTCATGGAAATGAAATCACGCAAAATGTGGACTTTTGTGCTGGCTTCTTTTACTTGGCACAAAGTTTTCAAGGTTCATCCACATTATTGTATCACTATCAATACTTCATTCTTTTTACTGCTAAATAACACTTCTTTGTATGGGTGTATTACATTTTTTTCACTTGTTAGTTGATGAACATTATTTCCACTTTTTTTTGCTATTATGAAAGATACCACTTATGAACATTATATGCAAGGCTATGCATAGACAAATGCTTCATTTCTCCTGCTTATATGAATATAAGGGTATTTGCTATGATTACCTTACAGTTTTTCACATTGCACAATTCTTTTATTTCCACCAGCAATGTAACAAAGTTCTAATACCTCTATATCTTTACCAACGTGTTAGTCTCTTTTATTACAGCCGTCTTAATGGGTGTGACATTGTATCTCATTGTGCTTTGCTCTAGATGTTGACTAGATTTACTAAAGATGTTCACTACCCTTTCATGTGCTCACTGATCATTTGCAAATGCTTTTTGGAGAATGTGTATTCAAATTCTCTGCTCTCTCAAAATTGGGATATTTACTCTTTATTATTGAGTCTTAAGAGGTCATTTATGTTATATGTAAAATAAATATATTTTATGATATAAGATTTACAAATATCTTTTCTCATTTTGTGGGTTGTCTTCCCATTTCTTGACTGTGTCCTTAGAAGCACAAAAGTTTTATGCTTGATGAAACCCAATTTATCTATTTTGCATATTTGGATTATATTTTTGGTGTCATATCTAAGAAACCATTGTCCGTTCAGAGGCCATTAATCTTTATTTCTTACTTTCTTTGAATACATATTGGGGTATATCCATTTTTAATTAATTTTATATGGTGTGCAGTATGGGGTCCAAGTTCATTCTTTTGGTAAGTGAAAGGATTAATATTCCAAGTATATTAAGTGCACCTCAATAAAAAAAATACAAATACAGCAATAAAATGGGCAAATCATACAGAGTTGATAATTTCAACCAAATAATCTATATAAAATTCATACTGAACTGATAATTTCAACCAACTAACACATTTATTCATGAGATATCAACTAATTAGTAATAACAGTGAAAATTAAAATAACAAGCTATTTTAATTCATTTAATTTGGCAATTGAAAAACATGGTAAAATCAACTGTTGAGGATGTATAGGGATGCATGTATTCTTGTACATGTTGGTGAAAGCAATTTGGCATTTTCCATTTAAATGTAAGATGTTTTTATCTTTTTAACAAGAAGTTCCAACTCTGTAAGTTAATTCTGTCAAAACTAAGTTGGCAAGTATACAAAAGTGTGTGTATATTTAAGAATAAATAACAATGCATTTCAAAGAACCCAGTTTTGTTGTTCCATATTAATAGGAAATTTCAAAATGATTTTATATTAAATCTTGGAATACTATACAATTATTGAAAAGAATGGGCAGAAAAAATATTTTTATGCACAGAAATACATCTATTACAAACTGAGAGAAAGATAAATTATAGCATAACTATTTTATATGGTTGTATTTTTTAAAAAACAAAGCCAAAATGAGGTCTCTGTCTCTCTCTCTCCCTGTGTGTGTGTATGTATCTATCTATCTATCTATATACATATAGATATATATGTATATATAAGAGTATAAATCAAAATATGTTGATGCTCTCTAGGGTTTTCAAACACGTCATTCTTTCCTCTTTCAAGTATGTCAGTGTGTGTGTTTGTGTGTGTATGTATAGATATATATGTATATAAGCACATACATATGCATGTATATATGTATATATATCTACACACTATCATAAACTTCAGTCTTTCATTATGGAGCTTAAAATTTTATTAGCATAAAAAACAATCTTTTTAAAAGGTTGTCAATGTTTCACGCAATCTATGGATAGATACACATGAGTCATCTCCCACCTTCACCCCCAAAGAGAAAACTATGCAATTATTTACTAGTATTGAACCCTAAATCTACTTTCGTCTCTATTATTATTAATTTGGCTATTTCAGGGAGAATTTTTTTCCCTAGATTTATCTATAAAGTCATATTAATTTGCTACTTTCTTTTTTTTAAATTTATATATAAATTTCACAACATTGTAATCTCAAGGATTTGCCCTTTCCCACCCTCCCCTCCCTTCCCCCCCTTTCCCTCCTGCTCATAGTTGTGCACTTCATTTTGGTGCTTAGCTTGTTTTGACTTTCCTCAAGGCTTTTGTTTATTTTTTTCACTATATCCCATATATTAGTGAAACCATTTGGTTTCTGCCTTTTTCTTTATGGCTTGTTTCTGTTAATATGATTTCTTCTACATACATCCATGTTGTTATGAAATCGTCAAATTTGTCATTTTTAATTGATGAGTAATATTCCATCGTGCATATATACCACATTTTTTTTCATCCAGTCATCCATTTTGGGGCATTTAGGTTGTTTCCATGACCTTGCAATTATAAATTGTGCTGCAGTAAACATCCGGGCACAGGTGTCCCTTTGTACCCATATTGAGGTCTCTTTTGGGTGGATTCCCAAAAGAGCAATTGCTGGGTCTGTTACGTAAATGTAAGTTCAAAGAGTATCCCTTCTTTAGGAAGTCCCTAGAAATGGTCATAAAATGAATTGTTGCATGATGCAGCCTTTCTCTCTTTCAACAGGAACAGTGACAAACATGAAAGTTTATATAACTGATCAAAAAATGATCTATTACTGACATTGTGACATAAATAACAATTATAGTCAATGCCATCAGTTCAAATAAGCAAATGATATTTGCCTTAAATAGCAAAACTATATACTCATGGGCTATAAAAATATGAAAATATCTTAGTTAACTATACAAAGTGTTCTAAAATACTATAAAATGAAGCATCACCTATAAAAATGTGATTCCACCATGGCATAAATACAGTTAGCTACAGCTAATGGATTAATGAGAACAAACAAAGCAGTTAATCAACAATATGACTACCTGCTTTAGAATTTAGAAATTCATTTGGAGGATTATTTCAGTAAAGACTGTCTTTTTGGAAAAAAAACAAAACAAAACACACAAAAATCTGTACGTATTGTTACTCTTTATAATAAATTCATAGAACTATGTTTAAAATCTGTCTCAAATCCGTTAAAGAAATACACACTTTGTCTATAGTCATTTTTTGAAGCATTGACATTCTTTTATTAGTAGATAATTAAAATATCATAAATTGAATTTTCTCATTTTCTATTTTCTTTATTCTCCACATATTTACCTTCCATTTTTACCGAACTGATAATGAATATGAGGGTAATTTAAGCTGCATGTCTAGGTATAGCTTGGAGCTGGCAGCTGATGTTTCTAGGATTCTGTTGACCAATCTGTTAATTAAAAGAGTGCCAGATATTTTAAGGTCGTTTTGGAGATAATCTGGTGCCATTAGAAGAGTAGTGCAGAGAGGCCACTAAAGCTCAGTTTATAGCTCAATTCTATTCCTTGGTTTCTGCTTACCTTGGAAAATATGATGATAATAGGGTGAGTTAATTTCCTCATATATGAAACAGTGATATTGTCAAAGGGCTGTAAGGAATTAGAGATAGCACTGGCAAAGGACTTAGCATAGTGCTTGGCACATGGCATATTTGCAATAATATTCGGTTTCTTCATCTTTACCTAAGTCTGGTGATTAGATGGACATATGTTTCAGAGATGAAATAAGGTGCTGACTAAACAAGAGTGCATGAAAGGAGCTTTGAAGGAGTAGCACAGACTTGCCTTTCTCATCTTTACTGGATTGGGAACAGACTGAATGTTCAGTAAATTGTATAGTTAACTAGGATAAATAAGTTATTTAGGGATTACTCCTCTTCTCATGTTCTCTTTTCATAATCATAATCTAATTTCTTTGTGCCTGCCCATGATCAGTGATTTTATATATTGAGTGAAACAATGGAGAATACAGCTAGGTAGTTGGCTATAACAGGGCCTGGAAAGACACACCATAAGTGATCTAGTTACTCTCCATCATATGGGAGGGAAGTAAGTATATCATAGAAAGTCAACTCAGATAGCTCATGACTGCACGGGATGCTGTGTAGATAAAGATACTGTGACTGCAGAAAGACTCATGAGGGAAGAGTGCAATGATTGATTGGTTATGACTGCCCTGAGTATAGCAAGAGGGATCAGATGTCTGTGCGCCATGTCTTTTTATTTCATATGCTATGTTGTTCAGGTACACCAGAGAAAATATGAAGGAAGAGAAACAGTATCAGGTGATTTCCAGACAGGAGAGAATAATCACATTTATAAATGCTTCTCATTTAGTAGATTCACATTTTCAGTTCCATTCATATCAAAACTCTTTTCATTTACTTCTTGAAATATTTTCCATCATAGGAAGATTTTTAATAGCCATGCTTTGAAGAAGTCTTAAGAGAGTCTTATTTTTATTGCTAAAGGTTTGCAGTAGCAGCAAAAAGCATTTATAAAATTTTGTTCTTGCCATTAGAGAGTTTGATCACTTTTCTTGTCAAATAGGACCTAAGCTTACACTGCTCTTGCTTCGTCATTTTCTCATACCTTCCAATAGTTAGATAAAAATAGAGACAGAACATCCAAATAACTTGCATTTAAATGTCTATTGACCATTCTCACTTCACCATGAGCACTGTTCAAATATTAAATTTAATGGATTATGCAAAAAAGATATAATCTCAAAAGGATCTCACCAAAGCCTTATTTTAATTATGGAAAATAGCCACACAGTTCTAACAAACATGTTCAAGATCCAGTGACTTCTGATAGAGTAAACTCAAAATTGAACTGAATCTAAAGACTATTCTGGTTAAGTCTCTTGTGTTATTGATGAAAAACTGAGACCCAGGGAAGGTTATACTCCTTTTTCCTAGTGATTTAGGTATGCACAACACTGAAATGCAATGCTAGTCTCCTGATAATCAGTCATAGCATTTTTCACCAAATGTACTGTCCCTGAAAAATAGTTTTAGAAATGAGATGACAAATACTTGTGTTGATGATTCTGGGAGGTTTCTCTACTGAAGTAGAAAAATGAGGAAAGTATAATTAGTAATAGACATAAAATTAGATTAGTTGGAATGAATCTCAAATCAGCAGAGCCTCAATAAAGGAGGAGAGATTCTGAAGAAGACTAAAGGAAACTGAAAAACAAGCAATGGACAAAAGGGTTTATGGAGTCCGAATTTTAACAAAAATAGTTGATTACATTTTTATGTGAAAATAATGAAAGTTAAAAGCTAAAATGGAATCATGCTAAGACTCTAGTGAATTTGTGTCAATAGTCAACCAATAAGAAAAACTGCCAGGACATTTGTTAGTAGAAGAGTGGAAGAGGTAAGAGGCAAGTTAGGGTCACCAGAGTGTAAGTGCTGGGGTCCTGGAAAGGTCTTACAGGGAATTCAGAAAGGAAAGAGAGGAGGCCTTTTTTTTTGGGGGGGGGCAGGTCAGTAGGATACCTGCTACTTTCAGCAAGTAAATTAGAAGGCCCCTGTGGACAGACTTGGCCTTCCCAGGCTGCTCTGCTTCTGGCCCCAAAGAGACATCATCAAATCCTACCTATATCTTGTTGCTTTGGTGCCAGCAAGTTCACAAATCTGCACTTGCTCTGCCTTTTGTGCACGTAAAACCTGTGTGAGTAAGAGGAACAGTAAATACACTCTTCCCCATATTTAAATTCACAAAAAAGTACTGGATACCTACAAAGTGTGAAACATATCATCACATAGGTGAACTGGGTAGGACTTAGAAAATGATGATTACGATGAGAATCATCATAATAGCAGCAGTCATGTCCCTAAACCCTAGTGTGTTAAGTACATATTCAGTTACTTTACAAATGTCAGTTTTTCTAACAAATCTATGAAACAAGCACTTGGATCACTTGCATTGTGTGTACATCCCTCAAATGTACAGCTAGTCCCAAGTGCAGTGGTTCAAACACCAGGTCTGCCAAAACCTGTGTGATTTAGGAAAAATGAACAAAGGTTGGGAATGCCAGTTTCTTATGTACAAAAAGGGAGTATTAATTCCTACATGGGAGGATTGTTGGTGAAGTGCATTTCACAGCACTTGGCCTTCAAGAAGCTGCAGGGCAGATGTGAGATCCTTGCTACTGCCTTCATCCTTTCTCTTCATCTTGGCAGGAAGAGAAGTCACTGGCAAGAGAAGTTACTGGGCACTTTTGCCAAGTTCTCACCAACAAGAATCCCTCACATTTCCCCCTCCCACCTCTATTTCTAAAAGCAGCTGAGAGTTGCAAACCCTGAGAGCGTCTACAGATTGCTGTTCAGGCTGGGAAGAACCCCAAACAGTCCTCCCTTGCAAGAGGCCTGGTTGCTCAGGACAGTTTCAAAATTTCAGCATGAGACAACTCTGATTCTAGGAATGAACAGAGATTACAAAATTTTAAAACCGCACTCAGGATAAGTCTGCAGCACTGGGGAATTTGGAGATTGGGTCATCTAAAGAAAGTCTGAACTAAAAACAAACTTTTGGTCTCCAATACAAGTAAAAGGAAAGTGAAGTTCAGATCTCCCTCTTAACCCACCATTAAATAATGTCAAGAAAGCATGCTGGCATTGAGTAAAAGAGGGCTTTTTTTATGCAATGAAAAATATATATCTTATTGTTTAGGAATGAGAATTAAACAGTGTACATATGCATGCAGATCTGTTGATGTACACACATTTCTTTTTGGATGATTTTCCTTGTTAATGTGCACTAGGGCAACCAGTGACCTGGGCATAACAATACATTACTGAGACCCGTGCTTACTGGATCTACTAATGGCTTACTGGTTGTAGAAATGTCAGCTTAGTTTATCACAGATCAATAACTCATTACATGCTCTGGAATATACAAAATCCAATATGAATCATCTTGCTGTCATATCCAGCCATTCAAATCCCACACCAATATGAACTTTCAATCACATGACCCTTCATTTTTTCCTCCTGTATTCGCTTTGGGAATGTGAGTACACTTTATATTTTGTTAGATAGAAAATAATAAACATTATGTTTCAGTTTTATGCCAGCATTTTGATTATGGAAGGGAAGGCATCAGATGATGATAAAAATTAAAAACTTAATTTAATAAGACCTCTGCTTCTATCTGTGTACATACACAGGTACATGCATCTACATCTTCTCCCTCTTTTCTATGTAAAAGTTATAGAGGCTTCCACAATTCAAATGAACAAATCTCTTCCCATTGATTTTTTTAGCCAAGATCATTCTTGGCACCTTGTAAGGGAACAAAGATTCCCAAACTTTCTTTAAATTGTTTACCCCTGTAACTGTCAGGGTGTGAGATACAGCTTCACTGAAGGGAATATCACTGACAAACAATGTTAGGCAAGTCTGAGAGGCCATTGGGACATTAACGAACACATTGCCTCTTTCCCCTTCTGCCCTGAAAAAGCAGAATTTGGGTTTGGCATCGGTATTTGAAAGCAGCTTGATTCCACAGAAGTATGATTTACATTTGGACACAGATGAAGAACATCATTAAGTATGCCCACCAAAAAAGGCTTGCCCACCTAGTGGCTACACAATCTGCTCCTCTTTGTGACTTAGGCGTTAGGCCCTGGGGGCATATGCCAGGCACAGAGTTATCCTTCAATGTATAAATCATCTCCATCAACACTGACTTTCAGTTATGCCTAAAGCAATACCCTTCTCAAAGCCTATCTTGTTTGGGGTTCAGGAGCCACTCCTTGTTACAGGCATCCATGACGACTATCTCAGTAATTACAATACATCCTCTAATTACACACAGATGTATCTTAATTACCAACCTTTTCCACCATGACTTTTCTTCTTTGTCACTTTTACATAAAAATGATTCTGATTGGAGACAGGCAGTCGTATCCTTTCTACTGTAAAAAATGTAACTTGCAGTTGGCTGGCCACACAGACACACGCATTGATCTTTTCACAGTTGGTTTATATTCATGAGTCTATGAAAAATAGAGCCACTTGTATCAGGCAAGTGATAGCACAGCTCGGCACAGGTCTATAACCCTCAGCATGGGGACTTATGGCTGCAAGGGAGCACTCAGGGTTCATCAAAGCTACCCCTGACTTGGTGGGAGTGGTCCTGTGAGGGGCAGAGAGGAGTGGGTTTGACCTTGGAAGCTTGTCTATTTTTGAACTATGAAAAATAAGCTGTTTTTCTAAATTTAAGTTTTGATGGATTGGAGGCAGAGAAGGAGCTCAACCTTTTAACTTGGGGTATTCAGATCCTGAGGTGCCCATTGACCACCCTAAAGTAGACCATGAATTCACTGATACTAAATACAAAATGCTGTGCACATGGTTTTTGTTTTCTAGAAAGCTATTCAGATTCTCATGAACTGCCATCACATGAAATATCAAGGTGCTACACCAATGTTTTTCAAAAATGAGCTTCATCAACATCATCTAGAGGCCTTGTTAAAACATTGCTCTTTTCCGAGTTTTATTGAGATGTAACTGACACACAACACTGTACTGTATAGTTTAGGTCATTACAGAATTATGGCTTCAATTGTATGTGTTGTGAAACAATTACCACAATCAGTGCAGTTAATATGTATGTATTGTCTCATGTAAAAACACCCAACAAAGGAGGGGTGTTTTCTTGTGATGAGACAATAACTCTGATTTCATTCTTTTTTACTCCACAGAGAACTGAGATTAAAAGTATATTTTGTGGCTTAGCTGACATATTTCACTTAACGGTTAAGTGTGAGGTCCATCCATGTTGTTGCAAATGGAAGGGTTTCATTCTTTTTATGGTTCAATAATATTCCAAATTATATATGTCATCACTTTACCTAGTCATCCACCAATAGATACTTGTTTCCATCTTGGCTATTGAAAATAACATTGTTATGAACCTGCAGAGAAGCTTTATCTATTACACAAAAATAATGATTCTTGAAACTCACCTCAAGAATTTCCAACTCAGTAACACTCATGTGGAGTCTGAGAATTTGCATTTATAATAAGTTCCCAGGGACATGGTGCAGCTGGGCTGGGACCACACTTTGAGGACAACTGTTCTAAAATAATGCAATTTTTCCAAATCTAGCACATTGGATTTCCTTTGGGAGCACTTAAAAAAATAGCAGCTCCAAATCTCTGAAAGGAAACAGTATAGAAGTTTCTGAAAAGATTAAAAATGGATCTGCCATAGATCTAGCAATTCTATTTCTGGGTGTCTATCAAAAAAATACAAAACACTAATTTCAGGGAAACATACACCCGCACATTCATTGTAACACTATTTATAATAGCCAGACTATGGAAACAACCTAAATGTCCAAATACAGGTGAATGGATCAGGAAGATATGGCATATATACATGATGGAATACGACTCACCCATCAAAAATACCTACTCTTGCCATTTGTGACAACAGGGACAGAGCTGAAAGGGATTATACTGAGAGTAATCAGAAGGAAAAAGACACATACTTGATGGTGTGATTTATATATGAAAAATAGAAAACCAAAACAGATAAGAGAAACTAATTACTAACTATAGTTCTTAGATTATAAAACTGAGGCCACCAGTAGGAGAGGGGAGAGATCAAAGTGGGTAAGGAGCGCAAGGCACTATGGTGAAGGGTTGTGGGTGTTTTCATGGTGGTTGAGTTGCAGTTCCACCACCTGCTAGGGAGATACTATTCTTCTAAAACACAGACAACAATGCAAACCCATGTGACCTCAATTAAAAACAAATAAATAAAAAAGGTCTGTGTCTATGCTCCCAGAAATTCTAATTTAATTGATCTTGTGTGCCCAGATACTCTTTTTCTTTTCTTTTTTAAAAATTTCCAGATGATTCTAATAATGTGGAGGAAGGGCTGAAAATCATTGTCTTAGAGCAACAGGAGTTTCCTGGAGCTCACAGTACCAAGATGAACTGGAAAAGTGATTTTTCACTTTTCACTTTTAAGTGATTTAGCCATCTGAGTTTTCCTTCTACCTCAAGTGATAAACACTCACCTTCATTTGCTAGGGTTGCTGTAACAATGGCTCACAGGTCAGTGACTTAGATATTAATAGCTTGCTGTCTCACAGTTCTGGAGGCCAGAAATCCAAAATACAGAAGAAGGTGGGATCTCTTTAAGTGTGAGGGAGCGATCTGTTCCAGGGCTCACTCTTTGGCTGATATAGCAGTTCTTCTCACTGTGCTTCTTTGTAAGTCTGTTCCCGAACTTATCTTTTCAATAAGGACACCAGCCATATTGGATTAAGGTCCACCCTCATGATATTATTTTAATTTGATTACCTCTGCCAAGATCTTATCTCCAATTAAGCTCACATTCTAAAGTATGGGATATTAAGACTCCAGCATATGAATTTGGGGGAAATAAAGTTCCACATACAACACTAGCACTGCTCTCTCTAAAACTTCAAATGTCTCATGGTGGGGGAGGGATACTCTACAACTTTTCGCAGTTTTTCCATTCAAAGCAAAGCCATTGTAATTGTAGAAAATCAATCTTTTGTAAACAGTGAATTCTCAGCCTGTGATTGCAGATGCTAGGCTTTTTGTGCAATGTTTTTGAGGCAACTAGATGCCAGAATGAGATCCCAGATTCATAGTTACATCACTAGAAAATAGATATCATTTATATGCTTTGCCACAGGCCCATCCAGGTGACACCATGGCTCACATTTGCAAACAGACCCATAGAAAACTTGAACCTCCTTTCCAATTCATCTGGCCACGAATTTTCTGACAGGTTTACATCACCCTTTGTTGCTCTGAGCATTAGTGAATGAGGTATAATGTGTTTTTAATGTAACATGGCAATATTTAAGGTACCAGGCAACCTTGTTTTCACAGCTTCATTCTCTGTGTTGATGGAGGCCATGTTTGCAGCTTGCTTAGGGATTAAGCTGAGTAAACTATGTAATCCGCAAGTGGACCTTGGCAAGCTCATAAGCAGGGTGGCAGGACAGTAGCTGGCATGGAAAATGAAGGAAAGTCAAGACACTAAGTGGATGCACATTCAACACTTTATGTCCACACAAGAGAAAGTAAAACTCTGAGGGATAAATAATAACTCTGAGTAGAAGTCAAGTAAAGATGGGATTGGTGGTGGTGTTAGAGGTGGGGATACATCTGGAACACCACCAGTGACTTAGAAAAATGAATTAACTGAGTTAATTCATTTAACTGAGACAAAAAATATGCAATTAAACTCACTGAAGAGATTGGTTACTAAGTACAGGTAGCTTTAATTTCTTCACTATAATTTATCCCACTGACTATCTTCCATTTTCTTAAACATCTCGAGTTCTTTCCCAGCTTTAGGGTCTTTACTTTTGCTCCTTCATTAGGAATGCTTTGCCTCTGGCTCTTGGCATTGAGCAATCCTTGGCATTCTGTGGGTTTCATTGTGTGGATCTCCTCTTGAAGGAAGCTTTCTTGCAAAAGCCCATCCATAAATACTCCCTCTCACATTTTTCTTGTAGAAGAGTATCGCATTTTATACATTTTCTATTTCTTTACCAACTTTTCTATCACTGGAACATAGGTTCCATGAAGACAGAAAGGACACCACAAGTACCTCGGGCAGGTACTGATAGATTTTTTTAAACAAAAGACAAACCAGGCCAATAAAAGAGTTTCATGAATACAGGCAACTGGCCAATGTTCACTGGAGCAGAGACATCCATCTCATGGTGCCCTCAGAGGTGATTATACTTTATATGACGTACTTACTATGAGTCTGGACCTACACAGGCACTTTAGAGCTATAATCTCTAATATTCAAATAATCCTACAAGAGAGATGCTGTTACCACTATTTTGTAGAAGAGATGGTTGCTAACTTGTCTAAGACAACAGGCTTATCATTCAAACTTAGGATGGTGTGGCTCACGTCATTCTCATTTTAGTGAACAGTAGATTGCCCTTAAGACAGTGCACTGTCACAGTTGTGCAGGTTGATGCTGCCAATGGCACTGGTGAAGACAAAAGTGCTTATTCTGTTCACCACCATCAGGAGCTGTAGATATAGACGGGGAAGTACGTGTTTCAGTTTTCCTTTGTTCATGACACCCTGAGGTGTAATGATCATAACTGGCTACATAGGACTTTGGATGTCCTTCTGGAGCTCTAACCTTTAAAAAGGCTGTTTCAAAGGGATACTCAGTAACTTTTTCAGTGGGGAAACTTGGCAAACACTACTTTTACCAGGTGATCAAAGTTAACATCAGTAGTAAGATGCATAGAGTTCAAGTGACTTCAGCTGTGAAGCTCTTAGGTGGGCTCACTCTTGCTTCTTTGGGATTCTTGTGGGGTGGGGGATGAACCCCTCCTTTCAATCATGAGACAGTATAGATCACTCCAAATTGAGAACCGTTCTACAAATAACAAGCCAGCACTCTTCAAAAGTATCATATGCTGACGAGGAGAAGCCCCGGATTAGTGCAAACAGAACTGAATGCAAGACAGGCCCCTGGACTGAATTCTGAAGCAGCTAAGGACAGAGTTCTAGAACCTCCTAAGGATCTAGCTTTTCAAAATTGGTGAAATTAAAATATAACCTACAGATTAATTCATAGAATCACATTGGTGTCAATTTCCTGGTTTAGAGTATTGTTCTATGATAATGCAAATGTTAACAGGAGGCGGGAAGTTGGGTGAAGGATATAATTGAACATAATAACTGTGCTTTTTTGTAAGTTCTAATGCTTAAAATGATTACAAAATAAGGTGTTAAAATAGCATGCTTTCTACGAAAATGAATGTTCCCATTTTAAAAAAAACTAAATCGAAAACTTAGCAGAGGGAGTTGAAAACCATTTGCTTGCAGGTGGGGACTCGAGTTTGGTGCCTGGGGAAGCAGACTGTAGTGTCAGCACCTGTTGGATGGGGGCAGAAGGCACAAAGTGGTGATTTGCTCTTCTGCTGTGGCTGGTGGAGAAGGAATGTGAGCTCTCTACAATATTCTGCACACATGAATGGCAACAGTGTCTTATTTTCAGCACATTCTTGGGAAAAGGAGGAGTTCCTTTTGGAGGTTGTGGACAAAATCTGAAACCAAGCAAGAAAGTGGACACTGACATTCTTTATGATTTGTGCTGTTTCCTTTTTTCTCCATCTATGATGAAAGATTAATTCACATGCCACCCCGTCCCTACATTAGTCATAAATCCCATACCTGAGACAGACCAGGAAAAGGTTCCGAATTATTTAATTATGAGTCAGTCTCTGCGAACAGTGATTTTTCAAAGCCACAGGGAAAATCACCTAGGTTTAACAACTTCTGAGCTCTGTAGTCATTCTCCACTGTATCTAGCCTGTAGTTTCATAAATGGAAAGAGTGCCAAGGCTGCAGATGGGCAGACAGGGTGTAACTGATGGAAAAGAGCCAGTGCCTCTGCCTCTGTGACAGTAACACCCCACTTAATACTGAAAAGGAGATGTCTGAGAGGGCGGAGCTTCCTAACAGCTGACCCAGCTGCCTAGGCAGTAGGTTTCAGGGAAACGCTTTGCTCTAAATGTCTGCTTTCCTGCCCCAAAGCAAATTCCCTGCAGTTCAGAACTCCCCTGAGGAGCTAGGAAAGATGATGATGAGCAAATCTATGTATGTAAGAAAAAACCTGTTTGCCCCCCCAGCAAATAGATTACATTAGACCATGTGGAAGGGGATGCACTGAGGAGTGCATGCCAAAAAGTCAGGACAGAGAGAGGATTTGTTGTGTTTAATGTAGCCTGGTTCATCTCCCAAATCAGTTGGCAGTTTAGCTGCAGGTGAACATTAGGTTTTGTAGAGCCACCGCCCCCAATCTTCCCTCTTGCCCTTAGGTTGTCTCAGACACTTTGTGAAAGGCCTCAAAGGAAGGAGAAGCCCATCCTTGTCTCATCTGACTTCGAGGGCAAGCTTTTCACTGTGACATTAAAGAAAAGATATGGCAGAGAGCAGCACAGCAGTCCTGCTAATGCTCCATCCTCTCTGCTATCACTTTGCAGAACAAGAACAAGGACAGGATCCTTGCACTAAGTAATATAATCATTGGGCTCATTTGACATCATTTTCTGGGACTTGTTACCAAACTGGTCTAGGTTTTATACGTGCTCATTCATGAAGGAACCAAACCATTTTCACTATGCAATTCAGTAACATGCTGTCTCTTGCCTTCCCAATGCAATTTTTAGGGTGTCAGTCTTTTCTGAACAGGTGACCAGAACCTAGAGATATTACAACAATTCACATAAAAATGAAAGTCAAAAGGGTGACTAAATTAGAAGAGAAAATTTAAAGACATCAGAATACATGAGCACTTGTTGAGCACAATGGGTGTGGACAGGTATCACTAATGTGCATTGCTGTGTAAAATGCAAGCTACTATCTGTTACCTCGTTTCAGACTTTCCATTTCCTGGGTGGGTCACTAAGAAATACTAAATCTACTAGTTGTGATTCAAAATGGCTTATCCATGACTCAAAATTGGTTTTCACCGTTTGCTAAGTTACACAACAAGCCAACACTCATTTCCTCTGCCTCACCAGAAGTCTTTTTTAGAAGTTCTTTGTAGGGTGTTTGGTCAGGCTTTTTGCTCCATGAGCCAGTATAGCACCACCTGGGGTACTTACTGCATGCTCCCCATGATTGGGAGGTCCAGTGGATGTAAGTGTGCACACCTGGTTCTAGGAGAAAGGGGCTAGAAAAGAAAGTATGTGCATGAGCATAAGCGAACATGAGAGAACAAGAGAGAGTGAGTGAGAGCCCAGAGAAAAAGTATGAAGATCCTGGGGGACTGAGGGGTTTGCCTGTATCCCAGCTCTCACCCTGGACCCTGGCTTGGCCCTGTCTGATGTGTCTGTGTAGCCCCCCCCCTTTTTTTTTTTACTTGATTACACACATACATAGTATACATCATTATATTTCCCCAGTTCTCTCACCATCTTTCCCCCATGAACCATCATCTTAATCTCTTATGCCACTTCCGCCCCCTATTTTACCTCTATCTCCTTTCTCTTGCTTTATGCATTAGTTCTGCTGACAGTTTTAAATTTTACTTTTTTTGTTGCTGTTTTCCCTGTGTACTGCATATAGGTGAGATCATCCCATATTTCTTTTTCTTTCAGCTTATTTCTGTTAGCATGATTCCTTCTAGGTTCATCCATGTTATCACATATGCCTCAAATTTGCCATTTTTAATTGCTGAATAATATTCCAGCATGTACATATCCCACAACCTTGTGATCCATTTGTCTGTTTTGGGGCATTTGGGTTGTTTCCATATCCTGGTTATTTTAATCTTCTAAATTCAATAAACTACACAGATTTTTACAAATCTGATGTTTGCCTCATGTATCCTTTCATTCACTCAACCAGGCATGTGACAAACTGGCAAAACTGAAGTGTATTGGTTAGATGTGTGTAGAACATCTCATCAGGAATATTAACTAGAGCATGAACCATCACAAAATGCTAAGGATTTTAACATCTATTTTGTCAATCTCTTATCTTTCAATGTGAAACTGAAGCACAGTATGCTGAGGGTATCAGGTTACACTATTAAAATGGTAACCTAAAACTAGAAAACAAGTCCTCTCTCAGGGAGTTCACTAAAATAACATCTCCTCTCTCATCCCAATCAATGTAAAGTATAGACTCTTAGGGTTGGAAAGCAAAGATTTTAATTTACCCACCATTTGATCTTGTCATTTTCTCTACAAAATCTTTGTTGGGTGTATGCTCAGCTATGCAATTAATAGCCCCTGAGATAAGAGCTGCATTATCTCCATGACTTTAATAAAGAATTGTGGCATAAATGAACATATAGTAATTATAATCTAGCTTCTATATGACAGCCTTTTTTTATATTGGAAGAAGAATTGTCTTTGTTTAGACTGAACACTCATGCTTGCTTCAGTACTTCTTAGTTTTATCGGTGGTTTCCAGTTTTTTTTTTTTTTTTAACCACCTGGACTTTCTCTTCTAAACCTGCTTCTCATATGTTATCCAACAGCTAATTGTTATGGATAGGAACAAAACTGTCACTGGAGCACTTTAAGAAACATCAGGAGGATGAAACTTAATTAAATGACCCTATTAAAACATTTAAATGATTAAAGCTTTTTTTTTCTAATTCAGTTTTGCTTGGGAACCATTGCACATGATTGTATCACTTCCTGCCCTGAGACATGGGAGATTATAAATGACTTGAAGTTCGCTTGATAATACATCTTGCCACTGTGTAGGAGTGGATCATCCCTGTCTAAGTGGGCAGTAGTTGAGAGTAAATACATCCACATTTTCATTTAAATAAGTAATATTCAGTATTTTCATTTCTATATAATGTCTGTAAATCTAGACCCATCTGCTCTCTAGTGGACCCTGTCAGCTATCACACTCCTCCACAGGGCACGTCTCAAGGTATACTACTTTTAATCAGGTTGTGTCTTGTGTCCAATTACGAGTTTTCTTCAAGGTGTTGAGCAGAGTCTAAAGGACATGCAAAAAGCCAAAGATTAAAGCTGACTCATCCCCCTGGGGTCACTTTTACTTGCAGGTTTCATACACTCTTGATAGAGTTGCCACACAATATGTGAATCTCATGTTTTGCTAGGATCCTTGGTCACAGGTTCTTCCATAATTGTTCTGGTTTAACGCTAGGTGTCTTGGACCTTCCTGCTATTTCTGAACTCAAACAAAGGTCACCTCACCTATGGGAGATGTGACTTGTTCCATGACTTCTTCAGGAGGTTGTGCATATTTCAGTCCAAAATGCAGGGAGTTAGTTTTTTCTGAGGCAAATTTTGAAAATTATAGAAGGGAACCAGCAAATAGATTTTCCCATTCTCTCCTACATCCCTTTCAATGGAACTTTCAGCAGCATGGTATGGCCACCATAAGACTTTAAAAAAATGTCTGTTCCCCAACATTTACTCCCTCTTCTGCTGCAGGTTCTTTGTCCTTGCCTCTTGCTGTCTCAGGACTGCAATACCCAATGAAGCATTTGTTTCTGTTTACTGGGAGTTCTGGGAAAACATACTGAATGTGTTACACATAAATTTCACAATAAAATTCAAAGATAGTGATAGTGAATACTTGCAATACTTCTAATATACAACCAGACTCATTAGATAGTTTTTCTCTCCCCTATTCAGAATTCTTCAACAGAAATATTTGAGGACTAGAATAAACTGAAAGTTTTTCATTCGATTATTTGATGTTGAATTTTAGTTCATTCTTCCTCCTCTTCCTTCTTGTAAAACAATCTTTATTTCACTTTCCTTTTTACCAGTTTTTATAGCAAAGTTTTGTCTTTGATATTAGGTACTGAAGCTGTTATATACAATTCATCTAATGAAGATGTTAAAATCCACAGAGAGCTTGCATGCCCACACCTGAGGTAAGAAATCCAATACTTCAGAACTTAATATGGAGGCAAAACAATGACACTTCATTAAAACACATTTTACAAAAAGATTTAGATAGTCCTTGTCATTTAAAAATATCATTTTATAAAGTGAATTAATGAATGAGTGGATGAGTGTACTAGTTTTCACTTTGCTTTCACAATTATTAGATTGAATAATTAAAAGTGGTTATAGTTGTGATAAATCTGCCAATATGAATTTTTAAAAATGGTATTCCCAAACTAAAATGTTTTACAACTTGCTAAATATTTAACTTTCAATTATAATTGAATAACTTCTGGCATAGTAAACTCAGACAAGCTACATTCATTGATTTATTTAGTCAACAAATCATTATGAAGCCCTTTGCATGCGACAGGCATTACTCTGGATTCTAGGAAAATGAGTTGTGAACTAAATAGTTCAAATTCCTACTTTCAAGGAACTTACACATAAGTCATGTCTCTGTGTTGCAATACTAATTGTAAATTGGGTGTACTTCCTATCTCAGCCATTTTTAAAGAAAAAAAATGAAGCTATATGATTGGTCATAGATATGTATTTTAAATACATTTTCAGTAGTTTTTGAAAAATAAAAAGTTTTAAAGACAGCACCAAATGATGATATATCCACAGTCAATATTCAATGAATGTTAATAGTTATTATTTTTGTATTATTATTGTAATTATTATTAGACCGGGAATGTTCCACAAAGCAGCAGAGTCCAAATTATGATAGTGCAAGCCTGACTACCGTTTCCATTCAGGCATATTTAATGTGACCATAGGAAGGAATCAGCATCTTTGAGGGAGAAGGGAATGAGTTCATCAATGCTCTTCTTTCTGCTAAACCTCTTTAGGTGTGAAGATCGAGTCTGCCACCCTGAAGATGATTCCATATCAATTATTACATGATACATCCATCCTTTGAAAAAACCCTGTCCCTTCACCAGCTGTCTTCAATACCACTTGAATTTTGTAAGTTCCAAGCAATAAACTATAGGAGGATTTCTGGGTGCATGTTGTTAAAGAGAAGTAATATGAGTTACACATTACCAGACCTGAAGTTGATAGAGATACAATGCATTCATGTGTGTTTGTGCTCACGCACATGTGTGTAATAAATATTTCACTCAGTCATGGCCTCCAGGCCTGGATTCCCAGAGAAGAGTGAATCATTCCTGTGTCAGTAAATCCTACTAAAATTTAGGTATGTAATACTAATACTGCTGCTACATATATATTCATTTCATCTACTATTTGTCTTTCTCTTTCTAGCTTATTTCACTGAACTTTTTCATCTTGCATGACTGAAACTTCATATTATTGAAGAACAAGTCCCATTTCTCTCTCACAGCTCCTAAAAACTACCATTTTACTCTCTGCTTCTATGAGCTTGTTGCTTTGGTTACCTCCTTTACATGAAATCAAGCTGTATTTGTTCTCCTGTGACTGACTTATCTTACTAAGCTTACTCTCCCCAAGGGTTATTCTGTTGTAGCTTATGGCAGAATTTTCTTTCTTAAAAATGATCAAACAATATTCTGGGGTATGTAAGTAATGACATATTTTTTTCCTATCTATTCATCTGTCAGTGGATATTTAGATTGTTTTCACCTTTGGTTATTGTGAATAATGCTGTGTAATAAATACGTGAGTGCAGATATTTCTCCAAGATTTTGGAGATTTATCCAATTTCCAAGAATTGATTTCAGTTCTTTAGAATAAATACCCAGAGGTAGGGTTGCTTTATAAGATGGTTGCTTCATTTTCAATTTTTTCCAGGACCCCCTGTAGTATTTTCCATGGAGAGTGAATCAATCCACATTCATAACAACAGTGTACAACAAGGGTTCCTATTTCTCCACTTCCTTGCTGACATGTGTTAATGTCTGGTTTATTTTTAATAGTCACCTTACCAAATATGAAGTGGTATAGTACTGTACTCTGATATGCATCTCCTTGGTAACTTAATGCAGTTGAGCATCTTTTCATGTGTTTGCTGACCATTGGTATGTCTTCTATTCTAGTTCTTTGCTACTTAATCATATTCTTTTCTTTTTGCTGAGCTTTAGGGTCTTTTAATACATGTAGATATTCATCTCTTATCAGATATATGGTGTGTAAGTATTTTCTCTTTCCATTACATCACCTGGTAACTGTCTATGTTGAGTCATTTGAGTTGTGGGCCAGGTTTCTCCTTGCCAATAAATATCTGACCTTCTGATGTGTACAGAAATGTCTCTTTTTTTCATGGGGTAATAATGAGACTTTTTAAACATATGTTATCTCTAAATGGTAATATAGTAACTAGCACCCCTTTCTTTTAAAAATAAGTTTATTGATCAGACTACTCTTCTGACTTGTTCAAAGCAGAACTTACAGATGATGTGAAGTCTATGTTAATAACTTCTATGAGAAGTCTTAGTTAATAATGCAGAGTGTCAAGTTCATTGAAGAACATTAGGTATACTGAGAAAAGCAAGTTGTAGAAAATGGGGATGGGAATCAGGGAGCGCTTGTGAATCATAATATACTAGACATGGGCATATACTAGAAGTCACTGTGGGCGGGTGATGAAAAGGACACAGAAACCAATTTTTACATTCTATAATGGAGAATGGATATTGGTTTCCACAAGCTTACACTGGACAGCACAGAAAGGGCCTGTGTACACTCTGGTACTGGGAAGGAAAATCAGTCTCCAACCACTTCATGATGGGATCCTGGCCAGGGTCTTAAGTAGGTGAGAAGGGCAATTCTATGACTGAAAATATCTGGTGATTCCTGGGTCCTTCTTCAAAGGCCCATTGGCACTGAGACCCACTCTGTGTTCAGTGATATTTTAAGGATCATTATTGCCATCTAAAAGCTTGAAAATATTAAACACTTTAATCACTACTGAGGAAAAACACTTGAACCATCTAAATACTGAATTTTCTCCTCTATGAAAACCAGCATTGGTGTGAGGAAGAAACTAGCCAAGGACAGGGAAATGTTCCTGAATGTTACAGCTACACTCTTTGTGACTATTATAGTTATTTTTTTCCCCTACAGGTATCTCAACAGCTTTAAAATTTGAACTCAACATTTGCAAAATTCCTCATGGTGAAGTTGACTTTAAGTTTTGTAAATCAAATACACTCTCATATGCGTGCGCCCGCGCGCGCGCGCGCGCGCACGCACACACACACACACACACACACACACACACACACCATAAAACACTGAGGAGAAGACTAGAAAGTTTTGAAGTCAGAATGAAAACCACTGCCTCTCTGGCGAGTTTGAGAAAAAGCATAGCAACAAAGAGTGGCTAAACAGCCAAAGTGGAGCTCCTGAGAGACTCTTTTCTCTTATATTAAATTTATTATTTTCTTACATTGTTGCTAATTTTTGAAGTGTTTAATTTGTACCTCAGGCATAGCACCCAAAGTTCTTGCACCGCTTTACCTCTGTAACCCATCACCATAGTTCTTTATGCTCTTTCCTCTCCTGTTCTGGACTCTCACTCTCTCCTCCCTCTGCTGCTGTCTGTCTCAGACCTATAGTCAGTTAGCAAGTTTTCTTTTTCCAGACCTTTTGTCTGGTTTCTCTATATTCAACACATAAGTGAAACAAAATGATATTTATCTTTCTCCTTCTAGTTTATTTCACTGAGCATAATCCCTTCTAGCTCTGTTCATGTAGCTGCAAATAGCATGAGTTTATCTTTCCTGATTGCTGAGCAGTATTCCATTGTGTATATGTACCACATCTTCTTGTGGGCACTGAGGTTGTTTCCACATCTTGGCTAATGTAAATAGTACTGCAATAAACATGGGAGTACAGGTTTCCTTTGGAATTAATGTTTTTGTGTCCTTTGGGTAGATCGATTTCTAGGAGTGGCATTGCTAGATCATAGGGTAGATCTATATTAACATACTGAGGAACCTCCACAAGATTTCCATAGTGGCTAGAACTGTTTGCTTTCCCTGTAGCATGAGTTTTTTTCTTTTCTCCAGTGAAATGTGGAAGAATGAAGAACCAGGGTGATGGAAGTATTTTCAATTATTCTCAGCCAGAAAGTACAGATGGATAATACCTTTTTGGATGGCAGAGTCATCTTCAGACCACTTGACCCAACCCTTTTATTTTATATGTAAGTCAATCACTCAGTTATCTGCCAATGACAATTAACTCCCTCACAATCACATGGCACTAACAGGGTGTTTAGGCCCAGACTGTGTTTTCAGATTCCTGATTCAAAGTTTTTATTTTCACATCAACTGATTTCATAGTAAAATTTTTTAAAACTGTAATTATATATTAATTCAACATGTATAAATACACAGTCTATTACACTGAATAAATTTTAATATAAAATTTATACTTTTCAAGATGTAATATCCAGATATGTAAATATAAAGTCATCTCAGCCAGAATTTGTGAGAATATTAGAACATACTTTATGTTTAGTTGAAATTTGGTGTCAGACATCATGGCTTTTATCATTGATCCTAATACTTAGTAATGTCATGATTTGGGAAACTTAATTGAACTTCTCCATACTGCAGTTTATCCATTTGAAGTGGGGCTAATGATAGCAACTACCATGCAATAATACTATAGTGACAACTAAATATTAAAAATTAAAGTACACATCGTAGAGAAAAACTTACTCATTAGAACAATAATATTAACTAAAAGAGTCAAAAAGGTGTACTTAAAAAGTTAGGAATAGAAATTTATACTTCATCATTGTTAGCTGTGATACTTACATATTCTTTGGCAGCCTCTTAATTTGCAAAGACTCATTTCCCTTAGGTCTAAAATGCAGAAAATAGTAGTACCTAGCAGTACTGTCAGGTTGATATAGGGATCAAATGAAATAACCTAGATAGCACTCTCTGATATGAAATAAATTCATAAGAAAATGTTGAGAGAGGAAGGTGGAAGGGAGGGAGCAAAGGGAAGAAAAGATATGAAAACATTTGAAAATCACAAAGCATTTTTGACTGTCAGTGACAAAGACAGAGACTTGCTTGTCTGTAGCTGAAAAGTTGATAGCTTTATATTCTTGCTTCTGCTCAGTCACAGATTCACTGTTTGATGCTGGGGGAAATCATTTAATCTCCAGATGATGATCTCAGTGGGTGTATATAATTTGTACTCTTCTGTCTTGTATTACTGCATCGGATAAAATGACCTTGAGGTCCCCTTCAGTTCTAATTTTCTATGACAAAATTATGTTCTCTGTGCCATTGGTACCTCTCCAATAAAAAGAAAATAGTAAAACCTTAGGCTAGTGAATGTGTCAAATACTTTGCGATTTGCAGGAGAAAATTAATGTTCACAGGGTAGTTCTCATTGAGAAAGGATACTCCCCATTTTCACACACTCTTTTTCTATTGAGGTTTTTAATTTAGTGGAATTATAATGCTTTTTTGCTGCTCTGCAGCTTTCAAACATCATGTGCTTTTGTGAAAAAGTCTTTAATCATCTCATTTCTTACTTTCTCTGTCTAAAAGCTACATCATGAGAATTACTGATAATTTAGGCTTTTTTCTTTTATTCTACTTCTTGGTTTTGAGAACCTATAGCTAGATACAGATGTCAGTGTTCACAGTGAGCCAAACATTGAATGTTGTCAGTGTGAATAAACTATGAAAGTATATCGTCTCAATTCTCTCATGTAAGAATTGAAGATCTTGGGGCTCAGAGAGGAAAGGTATCTAAACTCAGGTCAGAGAGCAACAATCTCCTGTTGCTTAGTAACAATGACAAATTATCTGTTCAAAAGACTACATCCACACAATTCCTTTAATGTGGTTCTGCCACTCTCTCACTAAGATATGGAGCTAGGTTGAAGATCTCTCCTGTCTTGCCTGCTACTTCCCTTAGCAGTATATTTCCATAGATTTGCCATTTCAGTTCTCCTTTCCATAGATCTGTCTTTTCTGTTCTCTAATTCATCTCTAAAAAAAAAAAAAAAAAGATATGGAAGCTAAGCCTCCCCTGATTCCTTGAATCTATGGATGTGGCAAAGTGACAATGAAAATTTTCAAGGCAAGGAGGAGCTTTAATAGCTTCTACCTGTCTCTTGGATGCTTTTTTCTCTTTGACCCCATGCCAACTCTGTTAGAGGCCCAACACCCAGGGAGAAGCCATGCACAAGCCACATGGTCAACAGCTGCAGTTCATAACCAGCTTCTCCTTCCTGTGAGAAACATGAGTTTTCTTGACAGCTCATCATGGGAATGAAACCCCAACTCCCCATGAGACACCTCAAGAGAGAACTCCCCATCTGACCCCAGTCTAGCCACAGAATCATGATAGAGAGAATATTTGTTTTAAAGACAGAAGTTTTGTGGTAACTCATGATGCACCAATTTTACCCTTTACTCATGATGCACCAATTTTACCCTTTAGTTAGTGCTAAAACTCTGCACCACTTATTTTTTATTCCACACTGCTTCTCAAGCAATTTGGGATTAGAAGGGTAATAATTAGTACCCTGGTCTCAATTGTCATGCAGAATGGAAAATCAGAGTCAATTTAACATTGACAAGAGGAACAACTTAATGTCAGAATTCCCAAATTTGCACAGATTGTAACTGCTCAACTTCTGCTTGTGTGAAAATTTGCCTTAGTCTCCAAGATTACCAACATTGGATTAGTAATCCTGAAAACTATCAGATCTCAGACTTTAATATGAAAGGAGTCCACCTGGAGGTAGGAAGTGGTTTTTAAAGGACTAGCTGCAGAAATAGCTTGCTGGCACACAATAAGCATATTCCTCATCATCTTTGGTAAGAGTTCTAAATTATTCATTGTGTCAGGGAATTCAATTAACAGAATATATTTTTTGTTTCCTTCCTTTGCTGCTAGATATAGTTATGTGAGTAAATTTTGGCTGGTGAGATATTGATAGAACTGTATGTTATTTTCAAAAAAGTAGCCTAGAAGAACTGACTTAGCCAAGAAATAAGATGCTAGACATGATGGGTGGAGCACCAGCAGCTCACCTGAACAGTGAGGCTATACTGACAATAGAAGTCACAGCCTCAGGCCGGCCACAGTGGCTCGTGCCTGTAAGCTTCAGCCTATATAGCGGCCGGGGCTAGGGATTGCAGTTCGAGTCCCAACTGGGGCTCTTAGTGAGACCTAATTCCAAAAAAATAGCTGGGCGTGGTGGTGTGTGCCTGTAATCCCAGCTACCTGGGAAGCTGAGGCTGGGGATTTCTTGAGTCTGTGGCACCCCGGGCAATGAGAGCCTGCAGTTCCACGGACAAAAATAGCAAGACCTAGTCTCAAAAAAAAAAAAAAATTCACTGCCTGAAGTAGCCAACCAGAGAAAGAAAACCACACTGTGCATTTAACACTGACTGAATTCAAGGCCTGGGATTGTTGTACAGATACTGGAAAAACTGAGAAGTGAAACAAACTGGTGAGAGTACTGAGAGATTAGCTGTGTTGGCAGGTAGAAGGAGGCTGTGATGCTGGAGCCCTAAGGGTAGAAGTATGCCATACCATAGCCCAGTGCCCCTGTTCCTGCTACAGCTCAAGCCCAAGAGAGATATACGCTCCAGGGGGGCAGCCTGACTCCTTCCTCCTGTGACCCTAACTCTGAACTCTTGTCAAAACTTTCTTTGACTAAATGCCGCTGCCAGTGAAACCAGGGAAACACAAACCACAGGGGCAGCTTTCTTGGAGTCCAGGCCAGAGCAGGGGAAGGGTGAGAAATTTCTGAGGGCAAATGAGTCCAGGATTACCATGGAAGTCAGTGCTTGTATATTTAAATGAAAACATAGAAGGGGGCTGGGTCTTGATGATCATGAAATTGCTGCGAGAGAGAAGAGTTTGTCATTTGTAAGCTGTCATTCTTTTGTATACTCTCTCTATATGGAAAAACACAATATTGACTATTATTAGCTCCTGTTAGAGAGGAGAGTATATTAGTTTGCTAAAGCTATCATAAAAAATACCAGAAACCAGTGATTTAAATAATAAAAATTTGTTTCCCACAGTTTCTGAGGCTGGGAGTCCACAATCAAGTTGCCAGGAAGGTAGATATCCTTTGATGGCTCCCTGCTTGCCACATCCTCACACAGGCTTTATTCTGTGTGCCCCTAGTGTCTCTGTATGTGTTCAAATGTCCTCTCCCTACAAGGACAACCATTACATTGAGTTAAGGCCCATTTAAATTAGTGATCCTATTTTAAAGTAATTGCTTCTTGAAGGGTTCTATCCCCAACGAGGACTTCCCCTTCTGAGGTACTCAGGTCTAGAACTTTAATAAACTAAACTTCATAGGAACTTTGGGGGCCACATGATTCAACCCGTAACAGAGAAAAATGGAGAATCAAGTCAGTCAAAATCATACATGCTAACGAGGAGATAACAGCCTCGATGATACCAAAAATAAATTATCTAAGAAACATTTTCATGGTTTCATATTATTGTGAGTCCTTGATAAGACATCTCTTACTCCAGCTCTTTGTTCCCCCTTGGTGTGCTCTTATGTAACTCAATGTGCTTTCTTTGTTCAAGTGGAGGGCTACCATTCGTTTTCATCTACATCAATGAACCACGAGGTCTTCTAGCACATTGGCAAGTGCTATTTGCTAACCATCAAATAAGAGGAATCCCCACTTCTTCTGGGGAAAGAATGCGGATGCATTCATCTACATCAATGAACCATGAGGTCTTCTAGAGACCTTCTAGCACATTGGCAAGTGCTAACTATTTTCTAACCATGAAAGAAGAGGAATCCCCACTTCTTCTGGGGAAAGAATGCAGATGCATACTGAATCTTCAATAAAGGGGCAGCTGCAAAACAGTGTTGCTTCTATAGTTGCTCCCTATAATTAGAGCTGCCTTAAATCTTGCATACAGAGACTTGCAAAATCCAGCCTTGTCCAGCCATTGTCCCTCCTGTCTACGCCAGCATTTGGTTAGACCATGCTGTTTCTGAAGATATAATTTAGCATGTTGGCCTAAAAGATAAAGTCTGATAATTCATCTTTTTTTTT